>VZTZ01000563.1:273874-286492 GCA_013400955.1 Drymodes brunneopygia
AAGCAGAGGACAGACACAGCTATGCAAAAATACTCTCTTAGCAGAGCTCTTAAAGTATCAGTCTATTTGGGAGAAAATCAGAAAGCACTTAAACTACAGTCCACACTTTGATTATTGTTAAAGCCTTTTCCTTTTTTTTCACCTTTGTTTTCAATTAAAAACAGTCAGGATTTAGGTTTTTGCTTTTCACTTTAATAAAAGTAATTTGCAAAGATAATAGTATTGTGGGAATGAAGAAACCTTTCAGCTGATCACCAGAAGAAGCAAATATTTACCAACTGGCTCTGATGATGAATTTGTGACCGATGTGTAGAGAATGATCTCCATCCTGGCTACAGCTTTGCTGACTTCATCAAATCTGACCATCTTGGGTTTACAGTTATTTTTTCTCTAAAATGTAGTTTTCCTGGGGAGAAAAATGTCTTCTGAAGCTTGCACTATTGCATAATTTATTTAAAAGAAACACTGCCTGGCTGATGCCAAGGATTCATGTAGGTCATTCAAACTCCAGTATGCCCAGTTAGCTCAGGTTCCCTGCTCCAGGTTCCCTCTTTCTGTGTCTTTTCCTTCAGGAAAGTTGCACATGCAAAGTCATCCCCAGGGTGAACACTCTGCTGAGTTCACAGCTGCATCAAAGCTGTGCATCACAGGAAGATGAGAATTCACCTGCACCAATACTAGAGAAGATGGAGAGGAAAATGGATGGAGAACAGGTCACGGAAGGGTCAGTGCCAGTAGAATTGTCACAGCCCCATGTTGTATGTTCCACCCCTGTGTGTGCTGCTGAGGATGCTCCCTGACCCACACTGAATGGATCAAGTCAGATTAGCAAAAGCTTTGTGTTTAACTTCAGCTCATTCTGAGGGAGCTGAGTGGGCACCAACCACTCAATCCAACAGGCAGGTCTGCAGGGACAGGGGTCCTGGGCAGCGAGGGTGAGAGCTGGCAAGTGACCTCTTCAGCTGGGACTTGTGTGTTGGTAACAGACCCTTGCCTTTCCCACAACCTTGTCCCCCAAAAATCTCCCCGCGACATGCACAAAACTGGCTCTGTTACAAATAACAACGCAGTGATGACATGACACAGAGCAGTGGATCAAAGTAGAATGATAATGACCAACAAAAGTTTGTCTAATTCTCTTTCTCTCATTTCCTTCACTCTCTGCTGTTATTTTGATATTAGCTGAACTTGAAGACATCAAGGAAAATGAGGACCCTTCAAACAGCTGCTGAGCTGGAGCCAGCACGATGGCAGCAGAGAGGCAGCTTGTCCCCAGAACTGTTCCCAGCTCAGCTGCTGGAGGTTTATGTGGGTAAAGGTGACCTTTGTGTCCTCTCCCACCCTTGTGACCTTGTCTAGTCTGTGTCCAACATCTCCTGGTGGTGACCATCTCACCATGCACAGAGGGGCTGGCAAAGGGGCTTTGTTGGTGTGAGGGCTCCATCAGCACAGGGGCTTCTCCAGTGAGTGCTGCGGAATCAGCTGTAATGCAGATAAAGATGTAGGAATAGGAAGAAAAGAGCTGCTGAAATTGAGCACTGGATGACACCGAGAGAGGAAGAAAAAGCCTCAAACTTTAAAGGCAGTACTAAAACAGGGCATGCAGAAAGTGAAGTCAATTAGCCAAAAGAATCGTTTGCTGACGGAGGTCGTTGGGCCGAATTCCTAAAAGGATTCATGAATCGACTAAAAATACCCTTGGGATAGCTTGAATACGGACTGAGTTACTGAAGGGCAATGCCCCAGATGACCCAGGAGACCCTTTCCAATCCTACAATATAAACAATGACGCCATTAACATTTGTGCTAAGTACCTGCTCGGGCTCTTCGCAGCACTCCCGGCTCCCATCCGGAGCAGGAGCAGAGGCTTTGAGATGTGCTCTGATCCCTGCCTTAGCCCAGAGGGAATCCTTTAGGTACCCCCTTGACAATGATAGGAGCAGGGAGAGGCCACAAAGATCAGTGGAAACGCTTGACAGAAACTGCAGTGCTGAAAAGAACAATGGGAAGGCTGGAGAAAATCATCAGTGAGCGCAGAGATCCAGGGCAGGGGGACCTTAATGGCCAAGTAATGATGAGGAGGCACTTGCAAGGCACAGGGGGACAGGGACAGTCTGAGGAATCTGCAGGCATGTAACTGTGGGAACAAAGCTAACTACATACCCCCAAAAATCCAGATGGAGTTTGGATACATCAGGAAATACAGCAGGACCCACCAAGATGTCCCACCAAGATGCTCCAGGTGACCCTTGCCATTGGGATGTGCCACCCAGCTGTGGAGCAGTGTACAGACCCCACAATGACCAGGGGATTGTGTGTTGTACTGACTATGGCAGGGGAAAAACCACTTTGTCATTAACTGCTTCTCTTTTCCTGAACATCCCTGATGATTAGACCTGACTGAAATGACACCCATGGTGTCACTGCTGGACATTGTCCTGGGAGGTGGCAGACCACTGTCACATCTCACATAGGTGTACAGGCTTAATGGGAAGTCAAACCTGCAGCCCTAAATCTCCAACTTGTAATTCAAGTACTGAGGATAATAATGAAAACAAGGTTAGATAAAAACATTCACTATCAAAATTTAATTATGCATCCACAGGCTGAGGCTCATTATTCATCCTCCAACCTGGAAACAAATTAGTCTAATGAAGCCATGAGTTAAAATGGAGAAAGGATGTAAAGGCTGGAGAATATTTATGTCTGTGCTCGTGTATCAAAAGCAGCACTGAGCTCTGGGTGCTACATTTGTCACTGGAATCAGGTGCTTCCTAGATGTGGTGGCGTTTCCAGGACCTGTATTTTTCCATGAGCAGGAACAGTCGCTCCTGAGTGGAAATCTGAAGTAATTAGAGACTGCTGAGAGGTGGGGGCTCAGTACAGACATGGGGGCTCATCAGAACTGGATGTGATCAGAGCCCACGGGTTTAAAGAAACCCAAATACCAGTGTCAGCCTCCACTGAGTCAGTCTGACTTGAGGGGCACATTTTGCTCTGGCACAAGCTCCCTGGTGACAGCCAGGATAGCCCCATGGAGAGCTTGGCTCCAGTGACCTCTAATAAATGGGAAACCAAATCTCAGGGGCTGCCAAGAGAAGAAATCGGTAACTAAGTATAGTGGGATGGCAGCTCTCTGTGGGTTTATTGTGCAAGTGTTTAAGCAGACAAAGGCTATAATTAAACTGCCCAGGAATGTGTAATCACAGCAAGGAAGGGCTTTTGCCCTGCTCCTTCCCTGCAGAATTTGGGGAGAAATGAAATTAATATCACAGGAAAGGGAGTTGACCCACACTTAACCCACACCCTACACTGCACCCCCAGGTTTGGGCTGGTTGCTTTGGCCACCTACAAAAGTCACTCACGAGCTGTAACTCCTGGCACAAGCAGGTTTGAGGACAGTTACAGGCTTTTCCACTGCACACCAAGGCAAGTCTGCTGATATATAGGCCAGGTCTGAGCTCTGCAGCAGAGTGCAAAAGGTTCAAGCGACCTAGTAAAGACCGTGCCAGTACCAGAGAACAAGTCCCTGTAGGCCCCCGGCTGAGCTATTCTCACTGCTTTATTCTCTCGCTCCCATCCTAATGTGCTTAACTATAAATGACCCCTTTATTTTTTATATCTCCATTTCATTTTTCCCCTTCTTCCAAGAAAGCAGTAAAAACAGGGAAGCCGAGAAGCAGAGCTCTTATTGTAAAGTGAGTGCTGACACAGAGCAATTCCAGGGACCTCACAGCTCATGCTGAACATTTGTAACATCACGAGGAGCCTCTGGGCTTCTCCTCTGAGAACCAAGCCCTAATCCTGCTCCCAGGTGCCCAGCTAAAGCCTATTAGGATCACACAGGCAAAGGTGAGCTGCTTCTGGTCTGGAGGCCCTGACATTCACTGGCTGAGCTTGGCACTATTTTATTTCCAGTTTTCTGGGTGTTTTATTCCATGCTGTCCTGCGGTTCTACACAGGGATGGCAGACTGGGGGTGAAGACAACCCAGCTGAGCAGGCCCCCCCAAACACAACCCCCTCTTTTGTGCTCTTTGTCTGTGAAATGCAGAAGATGCTCGGCTACCCTGGGCAGAAGGACAACATCTTGCTGTTTATTAGTATAATTTTTAAAGGTGCCTCATTGTATTTATTTGCTGTGTGGTTAAACATTTATTATTTATATTTAATTTTCCCAGATTCAAGGGGGCATCACTGGTGGCTGAGTGTCTGCAGATTCAGTGCAGCTCCTTCACACACTTATTTATGTAACCTTGGCCTCCCCCGAGGGGCTCCCGTTTCACCATGTGCCATCGGCCTCTTAATTGGCCTCACAGATCACGCCTTCTCCTTCGGCTCACCCAGGTCCCTGTGACTCGTAATTTCTAGGATATTAAATGTGGTTGAAACAAAAGAGTTCAGTGAATTAAAGCCAGGAAGTTTCCTACCCCTCCTAAACCTCTGCTGCCAATTCCCTCTCCAGGCTGATGGCCAGACTGGGGTCATCAGCATTGGTCTGGAGGGCTCAGGGAAGGAGCAGGCTGTGTCCTGGGCAGGGGGTGGACATCCCAGCCATTGCTGTGCCTGGCTTTGCACCCAGCTGTGTCTTCTTGATAAGAGCATTTGGCACTAATTAGTCTCCAAGCAGCTGATTAACCCGCGGGGATGTTTGGAAGCTGTTTTTGCTATAAGATCCTACAAGAGAGGCAGGACTCTCCTTGGGACTGCTTTGCACAGCCAGTCCAGCCCCCTTGGATGGACAGTGGGTGGTGGCATGGGGGACACCCATCCTCTGCCTCTGAGCCACCCCAGAGCCCCCTTTCCCCACTCCCTGGCACTGTAACTCTCACCCAGCTAAAGGTTTGGGTACCAAACTTGTAGGGGCAGCCAGGCTGGAGCCCTTACAAAAAAGCAGACTCTGGGCTCTAAAAATGCAATTTCCAGAACCATGGAGACCTGAAACTCTCATTGGCATTTCCTGAGAAGTAAAATCACATTGAGGCAACAGATTTGGATACTCCTTTTGTGACATACCTTCCTGCCACTGCATCCCAAGCATCTTGGGGGCACATTTGACCCAAAGATGTTGCATTCCACTTCCAGCCACCAGCCCTGATGCTTCATGAACAAATGAAAATGCACTTAAAGCTATTAAACTTTATTTTAGGCAATACAGATCCTGTCACAGGGAGTTCCACATGTCAGCAACATGACAAAGACATCTGGACAATTCAGCCACGTGAGGTTTTCAGCAGGGTAACTAAACATCTGGGTGAAGGGGGTTGATAAGCCCAGGACATTTTTACCCAGTTGCCAGCTGCTAGAGAAACTTCACTCCCATAGGTAAAGCTATTTCAACATTAATGGTTTTATACCTTCTCCTTAAATATATCACAGGCTATACTTGGAGATGGAGTTTGAGAGTAAACATTGTTATGCTGGAGCTGTCATCTGTGAGTAATCACAGACCTAATTGAAGCTGGCCAGCCTATTAAATAAACATTCTGCATAAACGAGGGAGCAAAGAAATACCCTTTAGTTTGGTAATAGTGGAAATGATGGAAACCAGTACCTGAGTTAGGGACCAGGGAGATGGGGATGGAGTAGCAGGAGAGCCAGGGAGGGAGGTTTTCTCAAAGCAGCAAGAACTAGAAAGCACCAGCAACCAGCTTTTGAAGGCAGAGCAAGGAGAGTGCTTCCCTGGGGCAGGGTGCTGCCCATGGCAGGCCTGGATTTTGGGCCCTGCAGTCTGGAGGAGTCTGGTTTTGTTGCATCCAGGCAAACATGATTTCCCACCACCTACTGTTAATAGCTGGGCTAAGGCTTGCAAAGTTGCCTAATAGAAATCATCCTCCCAGCATCAAATACTGCCTAATCACCCCACTGATATGGGCAACAACACAATCTTGCAGTGTTCCTTGGGAACCCACCTAATCCTCCCTGTTGTCTCTCAGTTTTTCCTTGTCCTTGAGAATTCCATGTCTAGAAAAGGCTACAGCTTTCGAGAGCTTCCAGCACTCACTGCTGGAGGCTCTTCTCTTGCTGCAGCACCAGAGGTGGCACAGGGGCACCCCGGGCTGTGCTCTGGGGCTTGTGCTGCAGAACAGGCAAATCTTCACCCCAGGAAATTGGGCAGCATCCTGCCCCTCCTCGCCCTCTCACCAGATGTTGCGCGGCTGTGTGTGAGCGGCGCTGCCTCTCTGGGAGGTGATGAGAAGAGGGTGATGCACCGAAGTGACATGCTCAATTTCCCTCAAAGATGCTGCAGCCACACTAACATTTCTCCTGCTGATGGCGTCCATGTGTCTCTCTCTTTTCACTGGAGCTCTGTTGCACACGGGGATGTGGTAGCAGCGTGTGTGCACCTTCTGTTCCCCGAGCCACCCCTGCCTTTCTGGGGAGGATGAGGTGCCTGGCCTTCCGTGGTTAGTTTAAGAAAAACACTCTCCCAGTGATCAGTGCCTGTAAGAAGTAGATGTATGGTTTCAATTCTGTCCTTGAGCCATGGATCATTTAATGTTGTCAACACATATACATCCTTCTCAAACATCCCACTGAGAATTTCTGGGGACTGTAGACAGCTTAAAGCTAGCGTTACAGCAGCAGCAGCTTCATATTTGCTTTCAGATCCACGTGCATTTTTGAATACTAAAGCTTGCATAATTGCTGCTGAATTTCTAAGCAACTTCTTCAAAGGGGCAGAGGCACATTAGCAGTAGAGAACTGGTGGTGGAGCAGAAACAAGGCTTGTTGTTGGCTTATGGTTTCCTGGCAGCTGCTCGGAGATGGTGTTTGAGGAGCCCTGAAGAAGGGCTGGGTTGGGACCTCCCAGCTCGGCGTGTGCCTGAGCAGGTTTTCTTCCTGACCATAGGGGCACTTGGCATGTGCTGCCAAGCACACACTGATGCTGCCTGCATTAAAAGCATTTTAGTGATGCACTTATTTTGCCAGGGAAGCTTGCACTGACATCCTGCATTGAAAAAAAAGGTAAAAATGTAGGATATGGCTCTTCCACCTTTTTCCTTTTTTTTTTTTNGAGGTCTGGATGTGCCTAGCACAGTGAGGTACTACATGCAATGAACGTACCCTGACAGATGAAGGGTCCATCACAGGGCTGATTGAGGTAGGGCTATAAAAGGGGAGACAAGGTGGCTCCTCACTGTAAGAGAAGGATCTCCTGGTGTTTTTCAGCTGGTGGAAATGGAGTTGCAGCTGGGTGAGGACCAGTATTTTCTGATTTTGGGTGTTGCAGTGTCTCTGTGATGTCCCTCTGAGGTGTGCTGCTGTTGCACAGGAAGGACATCAAGCTCTGGCTGGGATGCCCATCACCCCAGGCTCAGATTCCTCTGGGCAAAGCGCAGTGACCACCTCAAGGAGAGAATCACCCTTCTCTATTTTAGCTGCCAGCTGCTCTCTTGTGTGCTGGGGGAGGAGACCAATGTCTGCTGGCTGGAGCTGGAGAACAAGAGGCTGTGGGTTTGCTGGAGAACCTGCACCAGGCTTCTCCTGAGAGGTCTGGATGAAGCTGGGTACCCAAAGGCTGTTTTGCCTTTGGAAATGCAGAAGGGCTGTGGGTGATGATGGCTCCCTGCACACTCAGCATCTGGGGCTGGGGATGCAGGGCTCTGCTGCAAGCACGGGAGGCAGCTCCTTCCTTCTTCCCTGAGAAAGGGCATTTCTGGGGGAGACACCAACCCGAAGCACTCCCCTGTGCTGAGAGAGTTGTCACCTCTCCATCCCCCCTGCTGCCACAGGGCCTTGCACAGTGTTGCCTCCAAGGCACCTGGTCAGCCAAACTCCATTTACTGTGTCTTTATTTATTATATTGGAGCCCAGGGTAATTACTTTACATCTCTGAACATTAAGTATCATTTGTCTTGTTCCAGTAGGTCCAAATCTTTATGAATTTTATCTGACGCTTGCTCCCTTCAATTATCTGTCATCAGAGAAAGTTTACTGCTGCTGCAAAAATATCAATTTGCCAGAGGTTGCAATACATTTACTCTCCACCTCTGTAATTTACAAACTTACATTCTATTATTAGAAAGAAAAATGGCTAATAGGAGAAATATTCATGCAAAATCAATACTGAATAAGATGCTGCCACCTTTTGGCCTAACCTAATTCTACATCTGGGGCCAAATTCATCCCTGGTGTAACTGCTTGCCTGGGAGAGCAGCTACGGCTGGCCTGGAGCTGGCTGTGAGGGATGGGGTGGGATGGGGAGACAAAGCATGATTTAGGGGGTTCAGCCCATGATTGTGAATGGGGTATGGGAAGCTGAGGGTGGGGGGTTTGCAGGGTCTGGTAAGAAGAGACTTTCCATAGGTGTGTGTCTGCAACAGAAGTTTCCTCCTTGCACACCCAGAGCCAAAGTGGAGGTTCCTGGAAGGTCTTTCTCTCCCTCCAGCCATCCAGGAGGCTGTTCTTGGAGCTGTGTTCTAGACACAGGGACCAGCCTTGGGCTATGGGCTTGTGTCCATGCTGATGTTCTGGGAAAGGGGGACTGGGATGTGATGAGGCTCAGCACGTGGCTGAAGTTGTCTAACCAAGCCCTGAACTGGTTTGATGGTTCATCTAAGCTTGTAGCAGCCTCCACCCTGCCTGACAGTGTGCAACACAGAGGGACTGGAAGCTCTGTCAGTCTTGGGAGTTCCTGAATGCACTTATTCTTCAATTACATGGCACTGCCATGGGCCATGGAGCCCAAGTACTGCTGTGCTTCCAAAAGAAAACAAACCAGCATTTAATTTTCATTGCAAAGATATTCCAAAGTGCTAAGTGCTACAGCACAGCAATTGCAATGCTTCTCTGTCTCCTTGCCCAATGACACAGGGGTTTTTCAGCTGAATACCAGCAAGCACATGATTAAAAGCTCTTAGGATTCTGCTGTTGTGGGATTTCCAGCAGAACTTGCTATTTCTCTCATATCTTGCCCCTTTGTTTCCCCGAGTTCGGGGCAGAGTCTGAATTCGGTAATTGCCACCTGGATTTGCTTTGCTGTCTTCCCAAGGAACTTGTTTGAATAAATTGAATTGGCAAATGTATTGTTCAGCCGCAGAGCATTGTGTCAGGAATAATGCAGGTATTTCCAGGCTCTCTATTACTGCTCTGAGCACACTGCCAGGGACAGCGAACCCAGGCACGAGAGCTCCCTTTGAGCTGCTCCCTCTGCTTCCTCTGCTGAAAGCAGCACAGGTTTTTTTGGCTGGTTGCTCCATGCTCTAAAGCAAGAGCAGAAGGAGCTGTTGGAGTTTCCTTGGCACGTGCAAACCCCCTCATCCACTGGGGAATTTTCATTTATGGCTTGCACTCGTGTTTCCTTCATTAAAGCAGACTTGGGTGCAGTAGTCACCTTGATTTCCATGGAGCACCTGAGCTGTCAGTCCCACAGATGTCAGCATTAGGTCTGTGTCAGTAGAGCTCAGGGCAGTGTAGTGGGGACAGACAGGTCCTGGGGTGACCCCCCTGAGATGAACAGGGCATTAAGCTGCAGGGCTTTGCTGAACGATCCCTAGAACAGGGTTAGACTGAGGAAACTCAACATTCAGGAGGTCAGGAGCCTAATCAAGGCACTAACCAGGGGCTGGGCAAGTTCCTTGAGTTTGGGGCTGCACTGGTGCTTGTGAGATGGAGGTGATCTAAGCACGCCAAGGAATGGAGTTTAAAGTTCCTCAAGTTTCTCACTTGAATCCCTCCTAGCATGTCATAATAATACTAAATGTTTGATATTTCAAGGTAAAGATACTGGTGCACAGCTTTCCCTTTTTCACTGACAGTTAATGGTTGGGTCAATGGTTGGACTTGAGGAGCATGAAGGTCTTTGCCAACCCAAAGAACTCTATGATCTGATGACCAAGCTCTGTGTGATAAATGAGTTCTCCCGCCTGCAGGTCCCTGGGGAGTGGGGGCACAGCCAGTGCACACCACCAGGTCAGACACACCAGCCAGGCACAACCATCACTGTGACACTGACATCTCTCCCAGTGCCAACAAACGACTGTGCCAGCAGGGACAGGAGCCCAGGACACCCCTGAGGAGAGCTGTAACCAGTGGGAGATGGCACCACAACTCTGCAAACCTTTTGCCTGCTGTCAGGTGACCAAATTTCCTCAGGAGATGCAGGGGTCTCTCGCAGGTGAGTGGTCTCACTGCGAGGATGTTCCACAGGACAGGGCACCACCTTCTTCCTCAGCTGGGTCTTACAGAAGGGAAGGCAGCCCAGTTAATTAATATCCCCAAAAATCTCATTGGGAGGATTTCAGCGGCCTGCCAGGTGAGCAGGGCCCTGCAGCAGCTGCGTGGCCGCAGAGGTGACCCCGCCGTGCGGGTTAGCAGGGACATGGTGCCACCTCGTGGCACCGAGTGTCACACGTCCCTGTCCTTGAGGGATGGACATCTTCTCAATGGGAGCATCACCATGCGGGTGCTCCACCCTGGTGGCATCCTCCCAGTGCTGCTGGTGCCTCCAAGGTGGCAGCTGCACCGTGGGCTGGAAAAGGCCACCTGTACAGGGGTGGTTGGGACTGATGGGTGGGGGAAAACATGCAGAACAACCAGAACTCTTGTCCTATCCCCTAGTCCCAGTATCTGCAGAGTGGGCATGATCCAAACCAGAGCCATCACTTTAGGAGATGAATTCTTTAGAGCTGTCTGCCCACTATGGGATTCAAGACCTAAGGGGTCCTTCTCCCCTGTCCAGCTATTCCCCCCTGGATCTGTTTTCCTTCTGGCACCCAAGCCCTGCCAGGACCTCCCCTGTCCATCCTCCCCTGCTGACCGGCAGAAGATCCACTCATCTGTACCAAAAATGGGTTTGGTTACCTCCTGTGCCGACAGCATAAACAAAACCCCACTTATGAGGGTTCAGGTTTTGTTCTTAGTGCTACAAACAGGAAGAAGAATGGCTCCATTTATCTACAAAATATAAGAATATTAAAGACAAAGCTGAGATCTGGCACTGTTCCGAAATCATCATCAGTTGGAATACTTAAGAAATAGAATCTTGGTTTTCAGTGAAATGCTTTAATTCAGAACCAGCAATGCAATGAATAAGGAGTATTTGGGGTATAACTTCCAATCCTAATTGATGCCATCATGGTAGTTCTGGGGCTCAGTAGTGCTGAGCTGGGTGCTGTCATGCTGTTCACAGGATGGACTCAACAAAAAGACCATTGTTATCCCAGGAAATCTGACATGGAGACCCCAGACCTGTTTTCTGCTAGGTAAGACATGAGTGTTTGATCAGTGACCAAAAATCACCTGATAAGGGATTTATTTTTCCACTACTATTAGAAAGGCTGTTGCAATGATTCCCACCCTCTGAGGCTGCATTTTCAGAGATACCCTCTGTACCAGCCCACTGCCAGTTTGACTGCTCTCTGTGCCCTTTCCTTTTGCCTTGGGGCATTCCCAAACAGCAAAGCAAATGGATTCATTCTGCTGGCTTTTTGTTCCTCCTGTACAGATCCTTCCTGGGTGCTCTAAAAGGGGGTTGGAGACATAGTGGGTATCAGAGTCAGTAGGAGATATGGTGGGGTTTCCCTCTAAAACACCAAATACAAGATTTTCCCCAGAGGGCCAAGAGCTGGAATTAGGAGCATTTTGTCTCTGAAGTTCAGCCCACAAAGCCAAGGGTTTTTTTCTTGTATAACCCAAGGAGATGATACAACATTCTTTACAAGTACATATCACCAAAAATTAGCCATCAGAGGTGATCCTTTCCAGTTTATTTCATAATTTAGGAAGAGGTTATTAAACAAGAGACTGTTCTACTGAAGAAGTGAGCTCCTGCTGGTACAATGGCATCTGTGTAAATCTGGCAGCAGAATGGAGGCTGCCGATGAGCCCTTAGGCACTTAGCAAGGATTTTCCAAGGAGCCTAAGGGCTGATACATGTCGCCCTGGTTTTACAGGGCCCCATAAGTTGTAACACTGTAACTGTAGTTTCCCATGCTTTTTCTGTAAACATGGTCCTTGTTTTTCTTAACCGGCCAGGATTGTTTTGCACTTGTGGAATTGTTTTTCATTCCTTTCCCTGGGGTGGAGAAAGATGATTGACCATGTCTTTGTCCTGTAAACCTTCAGGGGTGTTGACTCTTTTCACCAATCCTTGATTGTCTTTAGAAACATATAAAAATAGGAAAATAAAGAAGGGCAGGGCTTTTGGTCGGTCCTGCCTGGAGATTCAACTGCTGCTCTGAGACCCGCGTGTTTCTTCTGTTGCCAGCTGTGCAACAGATACACACTGGAAACTCAATGGGATTTAGGTGCCTAAATGCAGTAGGCTGCTTGGAAAATCCCAGCCTTTGAAGTTAAAGTAGGCACTGAAAAAAAATGGCTAAAACCCCTTAAAATAATAAATGTCAGACTAATGCCACCGTGAAAGCAGCGGGTACTCGGAGTTGTGCACCTGAAACAAGGCAGTCGGAGGTGGCCACTGAAGGCAACCAAGAGGCTCCACCAGCATGAAAAGCTCCATCCCTGGTGTCTCCTGCTCCATCAGGAATTACAGTAGGGTTTCTCCAAATAATTTCCCTTTCTGATGCATGCCTCTTTGTGTGAGAATGATCCAGGACATTTAGCTGGGGACAACCAATGTATGAGGAAAACATTAAAAATGTTTTTTTTTTTTTTTT
>VZTZ01000564.1:32116-48082 GCA_013400955.1 Drymodes brunneopygia
TGGGGCTGGGAGCAGCCTGGGACAGTGGGAGGTGTCCCTGCCCATGGCTGGGGTGGCACTGGATGGGTTTTGAGGTCCCTTCCAGCCCAAACCATTCTGGGATTCTGGGATTGTACCTGTCCAGTGGAATCTGAGGCTGTGGGGGTGCCACCAGTACCCTCTGTGAGACCTCTAGGACTCTGAGCATTCCAGCAGCCCCAGGGCTGCAATCTCAGCAGCTCCAGGGATGCAATTCCAGCAGCCCCAGGGATGCAATTCCAGCAGCCCAGAGGCAGCTCAGGGATGAAATTCCAGCAGCCCCAGGGATGCAATTCCAGCAGCCCAGAGGCAGCTCAGGGATGAAATTCCAGCAGCCCCAGGGATGCAATTCCAGCATGGATCTGCATTTTTATGAATTGCTGCCGTGCTGCTGAGCTCCTGGAGAGGGAGCCTGAGCCCTGCTCTGCTCTGCCCATCCCAGCTCCTCCCTCAGTCCCTGCCAGGCCCAGAGCAGCTCTGGGCTGGGCTGGGATCCAGGTGCTTGTGGGGTCCAGACCAGGCAGAGTTGGCAGGGCCAGGACAAAGTGGGGGACAAATAAAACCTTCATTTTCTGAGGCAGCTCCTCCAGACACGACCATTCCTGGGTTTAAATCCTGGATTTTTTAGTGTGAGCTGTGTGAGAATAACCAAACCCTCAGCCAAGCCTCACAGCTCATCTCAACTAACACCAAACCAGGACTGAACAGAAACTGCTCTGGGTTCTGCTGGCACAGAACCTGCTCTGAGCTTTGTGCTGGCTTTTTTATTTGTCCTCAAGCCTGGATTTCTGAGGGGCACACCCAGCTCCTGTCTGGTGGCAATAAGGAGTTGTCCCATCAGGAGAGGATCAAAGCCTGGACACCACAAACAGAACTCTCTGGCACACTCAGTGCTGGGGACTGCCTTGGGGAAATCCCCTCTGTGGGGCAGAAGCAGAAGCCAAATCCCACTGAAAAAAAGCTGATTTGGAAAGAGGCAAGACCGAAAGTGAGAAATGCCAAACCACACCCTGCAGCTGCTGCTCAGAGAGCACAGAGGGGCACAGCTACTCAGGATCAGCAGAGCAAACCCTGCAGGGAGAGGCTGTGAGAGAAACTCATAAAACTGGGCATGAGGAGATGCCTGGACAGAACCCTGGGCAAGAACTGCAGCTGCTTCCAGCCAGGAAATGAGAATCAGCTTTGAGGGGTCACAGTTAGAGGGGGATGCAAACTGACTGTCCAGACAAGGCTGGGTTAAAAAAAGGGTCTTTTTGAGCAAGATTCAACAAAACACATTCATTTTTTAACCACTGCTGAGCCCCCAGGAGGTCCCAGCACAGTTTCACCCCAGGCCCAGCTCAGAACAGGGCTCCAAGCAGTGCCAGGAGGCTCCAGAGCAGGTCTGACCCCTGAGCAGCAGCACAGGGAGCCCTGGCCACCCTCACCCCTCTCTGAGGGACACAGGGGACAGCACTGGCCTGTCACAGGCTGCCAGGATGAAGTTGAGCAGCAGCACAGGGAGCCCTGGCCACCCTCACCCCTCTCTGAGGGACACAGGGGACAGCACTGGCCTGTCACAGGCTGCCAGGATGAAGTTGAGCAGCAGGCTGATGGACTGCTCCACGCTGATCTGGTGTGTGGAGGGCAGGCGTTTGTTGAGCTGGTAGTAGATGGAGGAGATGATGGTTTCCAGGCGGGACACGTTGATCTCTGTGCTGTGCTCCAGGGTGTTCAGGCCGTTGTCTCGGAAGGCTTCGATCATGTTCCAGATATCCACGAGGTGAACTGCAAACAGAGGGAAAAACAATGAAAACTTCTGTTGTGCAAGGCATGTGAGCCCTCTGGGATGGCACTGCTGGGGACAGGGCTGGCTCTCCTCTCCTTTGGCAGGAGCAGCCACTGGGCACAGAGTGGGAGACTCTGAGCTGATCCCCACCGCTGGCAAAGGGACACAGCAGTGCCCAGATGGCCCAGGTGGCTTTGATTCCACCCTTCAGCACCTGGGTCTCTGTCAGGAACAGCTCCTGAAGGAGCAGAGCCCTCCCCCCTGAGCATGCAGTGTTTCAGCCACCAGCCAGGATTCCCCCCTGGCAGGGTGGGCAGGCCCTGGCACAGGGTGCCCAGATTTGCTGTGGCTGCCCCTGGATCCCTGGCAGTGCCCAAGGCCAGGCTGGACATTGGGGCTGGGAGCAGCCCGGGACAGTGGGAGGTGTCCCTGCCCATGGCAGGGGTGGCACTGGATGATTTTTAAGGTCTCTTCCAGCCCAAACAATTCTGGGATCTGATGATACCCTAAATCCACCAGCAAGTGTTTACAGTAATTTTGAATACCCTCATGCTGACTCGTGGAGTACTGAAGGAGGAACTTGATGTTCCAGTTCAGCTCTGAGTGTTTCCAGCTGATCCAGTTCCCAAAACCAGAGCACAATGTTTTATAAACACAGGTTTAGGGCTCCAAAGCCTTCCCCTCAATCTCCCTGCTGTATCTAAGGAGTGCTAACAACGTGCAGAAATCCTTCTCCAAACCACAGTGAGTGATGTGCAGAACCACATTAAACAACATTTTGAAACGTTTCCAAGCTTTAAGGCTTGCAGGAGAGCAGAGAACACATCTAAGGATCAGCAGGCACCCAGACCAAACATGATCCAGCACCCAGAGCAGGCACACTGAGCTTCACTCCTGATCTCCCCTCAGAGGGGTCTGCAGTCAGAGTGAGCTCCTTTCTTACACTGAACTTGGTTTGTATTTCTACATAAAACCCCACAAGGACCAAAGCCAAGCTCTGCCCAACCCCTGCAGCAGCCTGTGACCAGAGAGAGCCCAGAGCCACCCCCCACACCCAGAGCAGGGGTGGCAAAGGGCCCAGGGCTCGTGTGGGGCACCAGAGCTCTGTAATTCCTTTAAAACAGAGTTTTAACTCTACACCTGCAACCACAGCCAGGAGCTGAGGCTGTGTCCAGGCCTGAGCCATCCCCCAGCAAAGGGACCTGGGGTACAGCCACCACAGCCCAGGGACACAGCAGGGACAAAGCAGGGACACATGTCCTCCTGGCCACCTCAGCCCAGGGACACAGCAGGGACAAAGCAGGGACACATGTCCTCCTGGCCACCTCAGCCCTTCTCCTGGCCTCCTCCTCCTCAGCCCTTCTCCTGGCTTCCTCCTCTTCCTCCTCAGCCCTTCTCCTGGCCTTCTCCTCTTCCTCCTCAGCCCTTCTCCTGGCCTCCTCCTCCTCCTCCTCAGCCCTTCTCCTGGCTTCCTCCTCTTCCTCCTCAGCCCTTCTCCTGGCCTCCTCCTCCTCCTCCTCAGCCCTTCTCCTGGCCTCCTCCTCCTCCTCCTCCTCAGCCCACACAGCAGCTCCTGTCCCTGGGATTAGGGATCTCCTCCCACGTTATCCTGCTGGGCTCTCTGCTGTGTCCAGCTCAGCACGGGCAGAGCACAAAGAGCATCCTGCTCACCTGGGATTCACCTGGGATTCACCTGGGAGCTGTCCAAGGTCAGAGCCCACAGCACAGAAGGGGAGACCCTGCACTGCCCAGAGCTGTCCATGGTCACTGATGTCACAGGTGTCCCCACACCACAGCTCATTGTGGTGTCCCTGTGCTCACTGGGGGTGCTCTGGGGCTCCCTGTGAGGAACAGCCCCTCACACAGCTTGAGACCATCTACACCCAGCACAGCTGCCCTTGGACTTCACATTTTCTAACCATTAAAGAATAAACGTGAGGATATTACAGAGCATCGGGCAAGGATCGCTGCCTCTCTTTAATTACAGATTTAATTACATATCCAATCTCTGTTTAAGTTACAGCTGCCAGGGCCTGCTCAGTGCTCTCCCTGCACCTAGAGGGGCTGTGTGCAGTGTTTGCAGCAGCCAGGCAGGGCTGAGGCTGGCACCACTCACGGTTGCACCTCTTCTGCACGAAGCGCAGCTTGCAGGCCGTTCTGTACGTGGAGAGCCGGATCACATCGAAGTTCTGGGCTCCTGCAACAAACCACAGGTTTGGGGGTTGATTCCCTCTGAAACACCCAGCTAACCTGATGTCCTAGAGAGGAGGGCTTGGAAAAAGGCTCGAGTGTCTCCTCACACACATCCCCCATCCCTGTGCTCGGGTGAGGCCCCACCTGCAGAGCTGCCCCAGCCCTGGGGATTCCAACAGCACAAGGAGCTGGAGCTGCTGGAGAGAGCCCAGAGGAGGCACCCAGGGGATCAGAGGGATGGAACAGCTCTGCTGGGAGGAAAGGCTGAGAGAATTGGGATGGTTCAGTCTGGAGAAGAGAATGCTATTGGGTGATCTAATTGAGACCTTACAGTGCCTAAAGGGGCTCCAGGAGAGCTGGAGAGGAACTGGGGACAAGGGACAGAGGGACAGGAGCCAGGGAATGGCTTCCCAGTGCCAGAGGGCAGGGCTGGATGGGAGATTGGGCAGGAATTGTTCCCTGGCAGGGTGGGCAGGCCCTGGCACAGGGTGCCCAGATTTGCTGTGGCTGCCCCTGGATCCCTGGCAGTGCCCAAGGATGTCCAGGCTGGACATTGGGGCTGGGAGCAGCCTGGGACAGTGGGAGGTGTCCCTGCCCAAGGCTGGGGTGGCACTGGGTGGGTTTTGAGGACCTTTCCCACCCACAGCACCCCATGATTCCATAACAATGCTACTCTGGAAACAAACCAGTACAGATAGGTAGTTTTACATCAGAGCTCCCTCAGTCTGTAACTGGAATTAAGGACATGCTGGCCTAGTCCAGCAATTCCCTTCAGCCCTGAGTCCCTGCAGACAGCAGGATAAAGTGATGTCATAAAAACACAAAGTCTTTTCCAGAGGACAATCCTGCATGAATCCACCCCCAAACCATTTCTGGAGTCACACCAGCACTGCAGGGCCATTTTTTATCTCTTTTAATGCCAAAGGTGCTCTGTCTATTGTTATTATTTGTTCCAATAGTTGTCCACAAACCTCAGGTATTGTTACAGATGAGAAATGCGAGCATTCCCTAAGGAAGGAGCTTCCCAAACCTGGGGATAAATGACCTTCCCAGGCAGTTGTGACTCCCCTTGGGCATTCTCCTCCCAAAGGAGCACCCTGGATGCTTTTCCCTGCACAGAGCTCGTGGGACAGGATGGGGATGACCTGGTGCAGCTGTCCCAGGGAAGCTCTCAGTGCAGGATAAATGACATTATGTCTCCAGATCTCCTACTTACTCATTTCCATGAACAGCTGCCTCTTCTCTGCCATGGTCCTCCTCCTCTTCCCACTCTCCTCAATCATTCTGCAGACAGAAATGGCAAAAACACTGTTTGTGTCAGGATTCCTGCTACAAGAGCAGCTTGCTGTGAACAGCAGGATTCTGTCCCTCAGTGGGAACAGCCTGGTTCTGCTTGGGAACTGGGAATTCCAGCACACACACAGACACCTCTCATCATTATCCCATTCCACACACCCTCTCCAGGCTTGTTAGCACCTTCCAGAGTGGGGCAAGCACAGGAAATGTTAATTCTGAACTTTAATTGCTTCATTTGAAAAGCTCAGAGCTGCATTAACCCATGCAGAAATGTCCCATAAAGAATTCCTCTGTGTTCCAAGGGGTTTTGTTTGCAAAACACAGAGCAAGGCAGGCCTCTCCAGGAGCAGCTGAGCCAGAAAGGGGAGATGGTGCAGGCTGGAGACTCTGGGGGTCAGCAGGAATGAGCTCATCCCAACCCCTTCCCTGGCTGACAATGACCCCTCTTCCCTGCAGGACCCCAGAATCCTTTAGGTTGGTAAAGATCTCCCAGCATTTGTGGGGATGTTGGGTTTGGGGTGTGGGGGAATGTTGGCTTTAAACAAAACCTGTTAGAATTCATTTAACTTTGAGCCCCAGAGCCTGGAGTCAAATAGGATTCATCAAGGAAGTAAAGAACTTAACACTGATTTAGCTGGAAATAAAAACAGTTTGGTGAGAGGCCTCTCTTTCCTAGGAAAACAAAGGAGTTTAAAGGAGTGACAGCATCAGGGAGGAGTTTGTACCCCAAGGTAAGGGGGCACAGGGACAATTCAGCAGCTCTCAGGGCTTATTGCACTATTCAGTCCTAAAAGATGTCAAATGTCAGTCCACTGCAGCACAAAAAGGCAATTCAGCATCAGGGTAAAATTTAATTTATAATTATTCTACATTATTCTTTGGTTACCAAATTCGCCAACTTTAGGTTTAAAAACCAATAAATTCAGGTTTTATGTGTCTAAACCCAAAAAAAAGACACAAACCCCAAACAATTCTCCTACAGTTCCATCCAGATCCACGGGAGGCAGCTGGCCCAGCCTCAGCCCAGGCTGCAGCAGGCTCAGATGTCACCAGGAGCACCAGCAGAGCCGTGCCTTGGCACTGGCACACACCCCCAGGAACAGGCAGAGCTCCGGCTGTTCCCGAGTTCCTGCTGGAATCCCACGGCCTGGAACCCACCACAGCCTTTTCCCTTTCCAAAGGGAAAACAAGCACATGGGCTCTGACCTCAAAATACACTATTTCCTGGGTTTTCCTACTTTAGAGAGCCACAGACTCAGAACCAATGCACTGCTGTGTCTTTATTGTTTATTTTTACAGGAAAAAGCCTCAGTGGCATTTCTTATGACTTGTAAAAGCTGGAGGGTTTGGGCACGTGAGCTTCCAATCCTATCTCATTCTCCATAAAGCATCCACCAGTGCCATGACTTCTGCCTCTTTCCCTAGAGATTCCTCACTCATGGAATCCCAGAGTGGTTTGGGTGGGAAGGGACCTTAAAGCCCCTCCAGTGCCACCCCTGCCATGGTAGGGACACCTCCCACTGTCCCAGGCTGCTCCCAGCCCCAGTGTCCAGCCTGGCCTTGGGCACTGCCAGGGATCCAGGGGCAGCCAGAGCTGCTCTGGTCAGCCTGGCACAGAGAGACCCCTGCATGTGCCAGGACAGGAGTTCCAGAGGTCACTCCAGTGCCTGGACACAGCACCCAAGGCTGCCAGACTGAATTCCCAGATAAACAGATCGGAGTGACCAAAACAGACACAATGACATTTCAGAGGAGCTGAGTGTCACTCTCTATGCCCTCTGCAAGGAAAAGGAGTGACTGAGCTCTTTCAAGTTGCCTTGAAATGAGACCTGAACGAGGGATCTGCTCTCTCCATGATTCCAGAATCCTTCAGTAGGAAAAGCCCTCCCAGACCATCCAGTCCAGCCTGTGCCTGATCCCCACCTTGTCCCCAGCCCAGAGCACTCAGTGCCACCTCCAGGCCTTCCTGGGACACCTCCAGGGATGGGGACTCCAAACCTCCCTGGGCAGCCCCTGCCAAGGCCTGACCACCTTTTCCAGGCAGAAATTGCTCCTGATGTCCAACCTGAGCCTGCCCTGGCACAGCCTGAGGCCATTTCCCCTTGTCCTGTCCCTGTTCCCTGGGAGCAGAGCCCGACCCCCCCTGGCTGCCCCCTCCTGTCAGGGACTTGTGCAGAGCCACAAGGTCCCCCCAGAGCCTCCTTTTCTCCAGGCTCAGCCCCTTTCCCAGCTCCCTCAGCCTCTCCTGCTGCTCCAGCCCCTTCCCAGCTCCCTCAGCCTCTCCTGCTGCTCCAGCCCCTTTCCCATCACCTCCTCCCAGGGCTCACAATGCAGCCTCAGCGTCTCCTCCAGTCTCCTGCCTGCCCCAAAAGAAGCAGCAGGTTTGTACTTTTCCCTGGGGGAACAGCTCAGCCCTGGAGCTGCTCACCAAACACATCAAAGGCTCTGTTTGGGCTCATGGGCTGACCCTGCTGCTGCTTTCCTGCTCCAGCCTGAGAGGGGGAAGGAAAC
The DNA here is from genome assembly GCA_013400955.1 of Drymodes brunneopygia. Taxonomy (NCBI): domain Eukaryota; kingdom Metazoa; phylum Chordata; class Aves; order Passeriformes; family Petroicidae; genus Drymodes; species Drymodes brunneopygia. Next base: position 39,903 of record VZTZ01000564.1, read on the forward strand.
ACCTCGGGAATGATCTGGGCAGGGCCACACACTCTGAACAGAGCAGAGAGAGAATCAGGGAATGGAAACACAGAATTGTTCAGGCTGGAAAAGCCCTCGGAGCCCAACCATCCCCAGCACTGCCAGGGCCACCACTGCCCCATGTCCCCAAGTGCCACATCCACAGGGCTTGAAATCCCTCCAGGGATGGGGACTCCACCCCTGCCCTGGGCAGCTGTGCCAGGGATGGACAGTCCTTTCCAGGAAGGAATTGTTCCCAAAATCCAACCTGAGCCTGCCCTGGCCCAGCCTGAGGCCATTTCCTCTTCTCCTGTTCCCTGGGAAAAGAGCCCAACTCCCACATCACTGCCAGGTATTTGGAGAAGTGGTGGAAATTAGGTTCTATCAGAATAATTGACAAACCTGTTTTGAATCCCTGAGCCATCAGACACAGGAGGATCCCTCGGTGTGAGGCTGGGAAGAAGGAAGATGGGGAGTCCTTCTCAAGTTCAAAACACGAATGAACCAAACCCACAAGAACTGCAACTATGTTTGGGATGCAAATTACAGAGCTCAGCTCCCAAAACAGCAAAGGGAAAGAGCAGCTTGGCCTGAGCTGGTTTGGTTTGTTGGGCTGGGTTCTTTGAAGGGGGTGGGGATTTTTTGGGTGGGTTTTGTTTGTTTGTTTGCTGGTTCCTTGTTTTTTGAACATTTGTAGCACAATCCGGGAGCAAAGTGCCAGGAAACACAACATGGGCTGGAATGATGTGGCAGCCAGGAATTCCTGAGGTGGCAGCTCACATTCCATGGGCACATGGAGGGGAAACCACTCAAATACAGAATCCCAGGATGGGTTGGAGGAACCTCAAAGCCCATCCAGGGCCACCCCTGTCCTGGGCAGGGACACCTCCCACTATCCCAGGTGGCTCCCAGCCCCGCCCAACCCAGCCTTGGACATTCCAGGATAGGAAGTCCAGTTATTGGAAATTCCTTATTGAAAAGCAATGTTCAACTGAAACCAGAAAACTGTGCAGTACCTTAGAAAACTGCAGCTGAGTGTGTTTGATGTAAACTTCCAAAATTTTATCATCGTTTCCCTTCATCCTTTCACCTTCCCCCCTTTCAGCAGCTGCAGCACTCACATGGCCTCAGGAGCACCCTCTGACAGAGCGAACAGAAAAGCCAATTTATAAATTCCACACTGATTAACGTGGAAAATTCTCTGCTCAGCCACCATCTAAAACACCTTTAATAAACTCACATTTTTTTTTGTTTCCCTTTTTGGCTACCTTTTTTCTCTCCCAGTTTCCCTCCCACTGCTCCATGCCAGGGCTGTCCCTGCCAGAGCTCTGCCCAGCCACAGGTGAGAGGGTGAGATTTGCACCTCCCTGGCTGCAGGGAGCCCCTGTGAGGCCAGAGAGAGCCCTGGCTGTGCCCTGCAGGCTGTGCCCTGCAGGCTGTGCCCTGCCCTGCCTGGCTCCCTGCAGGTGCTCCCAGGTTCAGGCCAATACTACAGGACCTTGCTTAGCAGGTTTCGCTCTTCTTGGAGCTCATCAGCTGTAGGTAACGGCCCAAGGACAGCTCCACAGGCACAGCTCTGTGCTCAGAAAATCACCTGGTTAGCCAGAGATGTGTTTAGGTTGAAGTTAATCCTGGTTTATTCTCTATTTCCACCTTTAAGGAGCACTCCAAAGCAGATTCTGACCTGTAGGGTTTGATGACCACTTCCAGGCTTTGGTTTGCACTGAGCCTCAGCCTCACCAGCCAAAGGCAGAAACAGAGAAGGAAAAGCTCATTTAACAATTATTAAATGTGACTTTGGTTCAGGTTCTTGGTGTTGCTTGCCATTAGCAGGAATAATATCTGATGTCACTGATTAAACTGCGTGAGGATAAAGTTGTGCCCATATCTATTTATGGTCAGAAATAACTTGTGATGAAAATAAACCAGTTTGGGGCAGGGGCTGACCTGAGCTGTGCTCGACACAGGGAGGGAGGCTCAGTGACTTTCTGCCACTTTTCTGATCAGAAGGAACAACTGCTCCTGGTGCTTTGAGGAAATTTCCTCCCTTGTCAGTTCATTCACTCTTCAAAAGGTAACTTTAATACATAACATGACTATGATGAAGATATTGAACAGAAATTGAGGGCATACCTGTGCTGGCAGAGAAACTTACTGGTGTCCATCTGCTTTGGGCTTCTCAACTCATCTGGCTTCAACTGACATTTGATTGAAACCATTTAAAATAATTCCTGAACTGCCACAAATGTTTTGTTGAAGTATAAAATTAAACTTCCTTATGATATAAAGGTGCTTATATTTGTTCATCTCAGATTTCAATGAAGTATTTTTCCTTTTCTTTCCTAATTTGCACATGGATCCCACAATGAGTGATTTAATCCCCTCCTCTCCCTGTGTCTATCCAAAATATCTGATGCTCTTACTCATTTCTTTGTTCTCCACCCTCTCCTGGTTCATATTCTGAACCCCCTTCCTCAGCAGTCAAACATTAATTAATCAAAAATGCTCCTTTGTTCCCCTGTGCCTTTTCCTGGGAAGAGGAATGACCTAGAAGTGATTTCAGGGGGACACATCTGACCCCTGGAAGAGGGAAGATAAACCTTTCATACTTATTCAAACAGACTGGCAACATCTTTTAAAGCACATTTTAACTACTTCTGATGATTATTCTAATTTATCTTTAACATTTTAAACTCTGTTGCCATCGTTTACAGGATAAGTAACCAAAGCAAAAGCAACTGTGCACAAAAGTGTGAAAAATATTCTAAAATGTTATTTCTGCATTTCCAGCAAGTACAGGAGCACCTTTGGGAACCACCATGCTCCTTCCAGCAGCAGCTTCCCCAGAATCCAAAGGTTTGGATCTCTCACTGATGTTTTTACATGTCCTGGATTCAGATGATTGTGTAACATTTTTACAAACCAAAACTGACTCCAGCCACAGAGGGTGCAAGGAAAAACCCACTTGGCCAAGAGCCAGGAAATGAACTGTAACCTCTCAGTGATTACAACTCTGCAGTGAAATTCTAAACAAGTCAATGGTTCCTTTTCTTTCCTCCATAAATCCAGTGGATCCAAAGCTGCTCTGGAAGATTCTGCAAAAACCTGCCCAAATAATGCAGGAAACCTCATTAAAAATGAACAGGCAATCCAGTAGTGTAGGAAAAAAACCAGTACTGAAACATGAAGCTTTCACTCCCCCACACTTTGCCATTCCTGCTGGAACTGTGAGGTTTTTCCAAGGCACAAGAAGCCATCTGGTTTGCTCATGCAGGACACGGCGTGCGGCAGCACAGCCACAGAGAGCCTCCAGTTACTGGGCTGGAAAATCACTGATGGACAGGGACACTCCTGGCTGGGACAGGGACACTCCTGGCTGGGACAGGGACACTCCTGGCTGGGACAGGGACACTCCTGGCTGGGACAAACCCGGGCCCAGGGAGAGCTGGGGATGGGGACACATCCAGCTGGGAATGGCAGCAGTGGGCTCAGGGCTGGCTCAGGCCTGTCCAACACCTTCAGGGATGGTCTGGGTGAGGCCATGGAGGGCACCACCCTCGGGCAGCCCCAGGACAGCCCCAGGACAGGGGTGGGATGTGGAGCTGCTGCAGGCAGGAAGCTCCAGAGGGACCAGGACAGGCTGGATGGATCCATGGGCTGAGGGTCAGCAAGGCCACGGGCTGGGAACTGCACTGGGGTCACACCTGGGGGCTCCAGGATGGGAAGGGAACAGAGCTGGGGAAGGGGCTGGAGCAGCAGGAGAGGCTGAGGGAGCTGGGAAAGGGGCTGAGCCTGGAGAAAAGGAGGCTCTGGGGGGACCTTGTGGCTCTGCACAAGTCCCTGACAGGAGGGGGCAGCCAGGGGGGGTCGGGCTCTGCTCCCAGGGGACAGGGACAGGACAAGGGGAAATGGCCTCAGGCTGGGCCAGGGCAGGCTCAGGTTGGACAGCAGGAGCAATTTCTGCCTGGAAAGGGAGCTCAGGCCTTGGCAGGGGCTGCCCAGGGAGGTTTGGAGTCCCCATCCCTGGGGGTGTCCAAGGAGTTCCTGGAGGTGACACTCAGTGCTCTGGGCTGGGGACAAGGTGGGGATCGGGCACAGCTTGTACTTAGAGGACTTTTACAACCAAAATGATTCTGGGATTCCATGAAAACCCCCTGGTCTAAGCCCCAGGGTGAGGCCCATGCTGGTCAGAAGCTGATAAAGATTGCACTGGACTCAAGTGAAACAAAGATGGAACAATCAACAATATTTAATCAGAGGTTTCTTTGAAACCCTTCCAAAACTTTTACCACTGTTTTAAAAAGAAGCTCCAGGTTCCCTCCTGACAAAACAGAAAAAATTCAAATCCAGGAGAGTTCCAAACCACTTCTTTTCTGTCACTTCACATCTGTGAGTGCTAGCTGAGAGCCAGAACAGAGAGAAGTCCCAGCCCTGAGGAACTGATGGTGACAGGGGCACTGGAGGTTATTTTAAGGTGATATTTTAAGCTCACAGCTCTCTGTCTCCATTTCCAGCCCCCAGGGAATCATTCAGCTGGGCCCAGGAGCTCTGCAGGCTCTGAGGGACACACTGAGTGTCTCAGCACAGATCCTGGCACAGGCAGCTCTGTTCTCCAGCAAACACAGCCAGGGTGCAGAGCAGGCAGGACACTCAGTGCCTCAACACACAAACGCTCTTCTGGAGTGCCCAGACAGCCAAACTCTCATCTTCCTTTATTGCTCCAAAGCCTGAGCAGCAGAAATGGGTTTTTACGACCTGCCTGTTGGTCTGGAGGCTGAAGTAAATGTCTGTCTATGGGATTTACCACGAGCCTGCAAACAAGAGCAAATCCAGCAGCTGAAATTGCTTCCTTAAAATAAAGCAGTGCTCCTGTTGGACAAGACAAATGAAATATTACAGGAGGATTTTCGAGCAGTAAGAAGTTGGAAATAGCCTAATTAAGAGCTTACCCCTCCTCTTTTTTGCACCATGGAGGGGATTTCTGAGCTTCCAAGTGAACCTGGCAAACCCCTCTCTCTCCATCCCACCCCGCAGGCCCCAGCACTGCTCACAGAGCAGAGAGAACTGTGGAGCTGCCTCTGCAGCTGGATGCAATATTCATTATTAGAACTCTTCTGAGCTGCATTCTTGCCCTTTTCCCCATTAACCCAGCATGGGAGATGGAGCAGGAGCAGGTTCCACACACCTGGCAGCACTGCAGGAGCCAGGGCAGCCCCAGCAGAGCTCCCCTGGCACACCTGGGCAGGAGGGAAATTCCAGTCGGGGCAGTGGGAAACACCTGGAAACAGGAACTGCTTTCCCCACCACAACTGCACCCAGGATAAATCAGCTTAATTCATTAATTTCACCTCCTACATTAACTGACAATGTGAAATCTGCCTCAGCAGCTTCACAAGCCTAAACTAAAATAATTCCAAGTTTGTGAAGTGCTGGATATTATTGAAAGGGTGCAGGAACACAGAACCAGGAACTGCCATTAATCTGCATTTAAAAGTCTCTCTGCCACTGCCCCAAGCAATGGGAACTGAACACCTACACAGGCCTGGGAACTTTAATTTTGTCTGAGCTGCCAGACACACACAACACCTTCTTCAAAAGCCTGGCTGCACCCAAACTACTCCTCACTGCTCCAGCTGGGGTCACAAACAAAGGAGTTTCTTTCTACAAGAGCAAAATAAACTAGAAGTGAAAGTCTAACTGATGACAGTTGCCATTGCCTTCTGTAAAACTAAGAGGTTTTATTCCTTAGTTTTGCCACTTCCTGTTTTAAAAAATAAACTAAAAAAAAAAAATTAATTTAGGGCCTCAGGACCCTCCCTGTTTGCTTTATGCCAGGACACCCCTTTGCTCCCCCACCTCTTAAATCACAGAACCATTGAGGCTCTTGGTCCCCCAAGATCACGGAGTCCAACCTTTGACCTAAATAAAGTTAAAACTTGCGCTGACAAAGACTGAGAAACACCTCACCTTGCATTCAGTCAGTGACTACTGAAGTTACTACGATTTTAAGTGTTCTGGAACCACAACACTTCCTTTGGACATCCAACCCTTTTCAAATTCAGTGATGAATTAGCACTTGCTGCCATAATTCCATTTGTTTCCACACATACACCCGGCCAAATACAATGCACTATCTGCTGGGGGATTTTAAGGTCTCCTACTGTTTCCTCCAGATCTAGGCTGCCTAAAACTCTTCATTACATAATAATTAATAAATCTGTATTACTTAAGCACAGCTGAGAAGTTAAAATACTTCAATCTCTAAAGCCCACAGGACTGGGAAAGGCCCATGAAACTATTTAAATTCAGGCACAGTTTATCAGTAGAAATCTGTTTAAACACTAAACCAGAAACAACAAAAATCACGGTTTCTTCTCGCTGGTACCGAGGGGAAAACAATTAACCTAATAAAAATATTATGCATTCAAATCCTTATCACCTGAATCACCTTATCTGAATCCCTCTTTAGGCTCTCTAAAGCTCCCCCAGAGCAGCCCACGCAGCCAGGCTGAGCCTGGAGCTCATCGTGGTTCAGGCACCAACCCAGCCCTGCCTTGTTTTAAACTTCCAGACGTGGTTCCTTCACTTGCCAAAAACTGCAGCAGCTTCCACCACACCTGACTGAGAACATCCACCTTGGTTTAAAGGACTGCACAACTGGTGACATCCACCCAGGGCTGCACAGGACTGCTTCCCACTCCCACATCACCTGTGCTGGGTGTGATGTACCTGAACTGGTGGAAATGATGCTTTTTTGCCTTCTTCTGGCATTATGGCTCCTTCCTAAATCCCCTCCCCACCCAGCACTCCCTAAAACATGCACTGCTGCTGGGTCCTGGGGTAAACCAGAGGCCTGGAGGCATCAGCTGCAACACAGCCAACAAATAAAGGCATTTGCTGTTCCAAAAAGCCCCAGCCTGCTCCAAACCCAGGGAGTTTGGGACAATGCTGGCAGGGCTGCTGCATCACCACCACAGGAACTGCAGGGAACAATGAGGGTGTCCCAGGGAGCTCACAGGAGGTCCTGGATGTGTCCCCTTGAATAGGGGAGTCTGGATCTGTCAGGAACCAACTCTGGCAGCCCAGCTTGGGAGCAGGCAGCTCTTGGGACTCACCAAGACCCCAGCAGCAGATTTGGGATGTCCTGAACAGCCCCAGAACAAGACAAGAACCCTGTGTATGATCGTGGGAACAAGCAGAAACCCAAGGATAATTTAATAGGATGATATGGGCAAGGAAAAGGCCCAAGGCAGACACTTCTGGGGCAGCATCCTGCACATATGGAAGCATTTAAGGGTCAAAAGAAACCTGGAACTGAAACTTGTGACTTTTTGAGCCACTGGTTCAGGCACCTGGATGGTTTGTCACTGGGCAGCTGCAGCAGACAGAGCAGAGAATGAGCAAAGGTTTGGGTGGGAAGGGACCTTAAAGCTCATCCAGTGCCACCCTTGGATCCCTGGCAGTGCCCAAGGCCAGGCTGGACAGGGCTGGGAGCAGTCTGGGACAGTGGAAGGTGTCCCTGCCCATGGCAGGGGAGTGGAATTAAATGCTGTTTAAAGTTCTTTCCCACCCAAAGCATTCCATAATTCTATGATTCACCTTCCCCAGCGGAGGGATGTGTTGCACAACAAACATAATTCTGGAGGAACTTTAAACACAGGATTCCATATTTTCACATGTCCAACATATAACAGAGACTGTAGAAATCACTGCTTCAAGACATGAGTTTGTCATAAATGAAAAATGCCAGTATTGGTTTCGAGAGTGTAAGAAACAGGCAACTGAACACAAAACACACGTTTCTAAGGTCAATACCACAGTCAACCCCAACAGATCCCGTTACCTGAATCACACCAAGAAGTCTCTCAGGGCAACTTCCACTTTCCTGGGCTCACTTCCTTCTTCAGACATTTAAGCGACAACCTAAAAAGATGGGAAAAACACCAAGTGAGCTTTTTCTCCAAGAAAGCAGCAGTTTTCTCAGAAAAATTACACCACCTTATTTCACAGCCACAACACAGTGCTGCTTCTGCCTTGGCTGAGGCTCCCGTTAATTCCAAACCAAGGGAGCCTGAACATTCCGGGGGTCCCGTTAATTCCAAACCAAGGGAGCCTGAACATTCCGGGGGTCCCGATAATTCCAAAGCAAGGGAGCCCAAACATTCCGGGGGCCCCGTTAA
>VZTZ01000564.1:48805-63128 GCA_013400955.1 Drymodes brunneopygia
GGGGGCGGCCCCGCCCCCGGCCCGCCCTGAGGGGCTGGGGCCGCCTGAGGGGAGCGGGGCCGGCGGAGGGGCGGCAGGACAGGTCTGGGGGCTTCGTCCGCCACGGCTGTACCCTCACAGCCATCCGCTGAGCAGCATGTCAGCCACGGCCATCCCTCAGCACCATCTCCTCAGCACCGTGTCTGCCATGGCCATGCCCTCAGAGCCATCCCTCACCACCGTCGCAGCACCATGTTTGCCATGGCCATCCCCTCACAGCCATCCCTCAGCACCGTGTCTGCCATGGCTGCCCCCTCACACCCATCCCTCAGCACCGTGTCTGCCATGGCTGCCCCCTCACACCCATCCCTCAGCACCGTGTCTGCCATGGCTGCCCCCTCACACCCATCCCTCAGCACCGTGTCTGCCATGGCTGCCCCCTCACACCCATCCCTCAGCACCGTGTCTGCCATGGCTGCCCCCTCACACCCATCCCTCAGCACCGTGTCTGCCATGGCTGTCCCCTCACAGCCATCCCCTCAGCACCAAGGGCTGGAGCTGTCTGGAGCCAGGCTGGGAGAGCTGGGAGTGTACAGGATGGAAAGAGAAGGGTCAAGGCAGACCTCAGAGCCCCTTGCAGCATCTAAACGGGTTCCAGGAGAGCTGGAGAGGGACTGGGGACAAGGGACAGAGGGACAGGACACAGGGAATATCTTCCCAGTGCCAGAGGGCAGGGCTGGATGGGAGATTGGGCAGGAATTGTTCCCTGGCAGGGTGGGCAGGCCCTGGCACAGGGTGCCCAGATTTGCTGTGGCTGCCCCTGGATCCCTGGCAGTGCCCAAGGATGTCCAGGCTGGACATTGGGGCTGGGAGCAGCCTGGGACAGTGGAAGCGAATGAGTTTGAGCTCCCTTCCCACCCAAAGCATTCCACGGATCTGTGTTTCTATGGGCTGGGAGGGTAAGGACTGTGTCCCTGCAGCACGTGTCCCCTGTTCCCAGGGGTCGCGGCTCACAGCTCCTACCGTGTCCCACGGCTCCTGCCCTGTCCCACAGCTCCTGCCCTGTCCCACGGCTCCCCTGTCACAGCGACAGCGGCCGTTTCCCCTGACGGCATCCCCTGTTCCATGGTGTGACATTCCATGTGGATAACAGCATTCCATGGGCGCCGGGGGTGTCACAGCCCGCCTCGCTGGCAGCCACCGGCAGCACCATCAGTGTTCCCCGAGCAGGATCCGGCAGGACGGGCTCCGTTCCAGGCTCCTCTGCCCCCGTGGAAACGCCACAGCTCCTCCTGCCCGGCGCTGTCTGTGCCTGCAGGACGGGAGGAGAGTTCCTACACCGAGCGTGGAGAGCAGGGACCACTCACGGTTCGCACGAATGGGAGGGAAAGCTCTGTCAGGAAATAGGAAATGAGAGGGAAAGCGCTGCTGAGGCGCTGGGCTGTGCCCACCGCAAATCACAGAATCCTCACTCCGAGCTGCCTGTGCCAATGGCAGCGATCGGGCTGCCCGGAATGCCGCAGCCAAGCCCACGGGTGGCAGCGGCACCAAATTAAGGAGGTGATTCCTGCTGGCTGCATTTCCATCCTAAAGCCAGCAGCCAGAGCAGCATTTGGAAAAGCCGTGCGCCGAGGGCTGCAGGGAGGAGTGCTGGAACCTGGAACGACACCAGATGGGGCCATGGCTTCAGTTATTTCTTAATTCCTCTGACTCGGGGAGTTCAGGCTTCTCTCTCCTCTGCGGGCCGTGCCCATCCTCCTCCTTCCCAAGGGTCTCAGGGGAATTCAGCCTGCCTAGGAAAGAAGGGTTTTACTTACCGAACAATGAGATAGAGCCATTAATTAGTCACACGGATTTAAAAGGAGAATAAATTAAAGTCTAGTGATGCCACCTGAGGGCCGGGCTGGATTATTCCCACTGGCAGGTTTCCAGCCCCTTCCATAGTTAAAATATAGAATTGTTGATACTTTTAATATATTCAGGGAAAAGAAATCCCAGGCTCGGTGCTGCTGATTTTGCCAATTAAGTGCATTCAGAGTTCTCCTGTCAGAAATCAGGTCAGTTGGTTCCACACCTGTTTCCCTGAATCCCTCCATTTTAATGGAAATCAAGTTCCTATCACTTGATACAGGTTTCTTCCTGTTTCTTTCTCTCTATATATATATCCCAATGGACATGTGTGTCTCCCAGGGGTTGCTCCTGGGCTGGTTTGAATGCCCAGAAATCACCTCACGGACCTGAAGGTGCCTTTGATCCACACCCTCAGCACTTTGCTGATTTCGGTGTGACTGTCACAGCCTGGCCTGTGTGACAGGCCTGGGGCTGGCAGTGGCCCAGGAGGGGCTGGAGGTCCCTTGGAGGGCTCATCCTTGGGACAGCTCTGGACACCAGAGTAAAACCTGTGTCCATAGGCTCAAGGTAGCAGCCATCCCATCGGGACAGGTAAATCCCATCCATTGGGACCAGACCTGGAGGAGGCTGTGGCAGCTGCAGCACATTCATTGCCTGTGGGATCACAGCCCTGGGATCAGGCCTGGGGGAGCCCTGAGATCCGGAGCTGAAACAGCCCAGCTTTCCCACTGTAAAATAAATCCATAATGCAGCACCAGAGAAGCCTGAACTGAAAGGGACAGGATCCCAGGAACACTCATGGATTAAATGGAATAAATGTCATTTGGGATTCACCTGAGCCAACAAGGGCATCGCAGAGCAGGGCACAGGGCTGGTGCAGCCAGCTCTGGGTTCCATTGTGTTCCCACCCTCCCTCAGCAGGGAGTTGTGCTCCCTGTGTGGGTGCAGCCCAGGGCCTGGCACTCCAGGGGCCGTGGGTCTCCTCCTGTTCCCAAATGAGCACCCACACGTGCAGGATCGGCTGCTGGGCCACGGAAAGGCTCCAGGAGCAGCTGGGATTTGCAACATCGGAGCTGGGTCTGCTCAGAGCCCTGAGCTGCTCTCAGGGCCCTGCTGGGACCCCGCTCCCGGCGGGAATTCACCCAGTGCTAAGGGCTGCAAGGATAGATCAGCCTCTGTGGGGAGATTTGCACAAAAAGCCCTGCAGAGTAAAGAAATCCAGTTTGCTGGAGTTCCCTGGAAAGCACCGCTGGAGGTTTGCTGTCTGAGTCCCCCGTAAACACCGTGAGAGGCTCCCACAGGACGGTGTCGGGCAAACCTTGGATTCCATGAGCTGGGAGGTCTTTTCCAACCCAAACGATTCTGTGGAGAACCAACCCTTTATTCCCACTCCAGGGCCGGAGCAAATGCAGACACTCCAGGTCTGGTTTGGCCGAGTGGGGCTGCAGCAGCTCTGGCTGTGCAGGGTCAGTGCTGTGGGCAGGATCCATCCCAGCCCCTGGATCATCCCAGGTGCTCACAGGGAAAACCAACACAGGCAGGACCTGGGACTGGGAGTGTCTGAAGGCTCTCAGACTGCTAAAACCTTCCCCAAACCCTTTGCTCTGAGCTTGTGCTTCCCTGCAGAGCTCCCACACACTCTCCCCCCAGGCTCCTTTCCCTTTTTTTTGTGCTTTTAAACATGATTACATCTCAGATCCAACCAGCTCAAATACTTTTTAATACATTGAAAATGTAAAATAAAGCATATACGAAGTACATACAGTATATATATACACATATTTCAAATACTTAAAATTCTTATGTAAAATATGATTTTTTTTCTATATTATTTGTGTAAAAATACATTTTCAAATGGTGTCACCTCGATTTTGCTGTACAGACCCTCAAGCCCAATCGAAGTCCCTTTTAAAAAGGCAAAAGACAAAGGTTTAGGATTTTTGGAACTGTGTTTACAGGTCTGTTGTCCACACAGGAAAAGCCTCTGGGAAACAGTATTGGATTGCTTCTTAGTGAGAATTCCCGTTTTTATTGCATGAATGGCAGGAACTGAATCTCTTCAGTTGTGCTGCAGTAACCCCCGCCGGCCTGGCCGAGGAACTGCCCCCGGTACCCTGTCACCACCTGGGAACCCCTCCTTTGCCCGCTCTTTACAGATACTAAAATATATATTACTTAAAATATATTACTGTAAGCTCTCCGCCTTGCCCTGCACGAACAGCAAACGTGAGCGTTAAAAACACCCCGGGGACAAGGAACACTCGGGGCCGCTCCCCCAGGAGCTCCTGTCCCCGTGTCACCCCGGTGTCACCCCGGTGTCACCCCGGTGTCACCCCGGTGTCACCCGGCCCGCCCCGGGGGCGTGCTCTGCCCACCCCTGCAATTAATCCGTGCTAATCAAAGTGATCGCTCGGGCCCTCCCACATTCCCGCTGTGGGGAACCCCAGCCCGGCTCTGTTCTCCAGCCTTGCCGTGGCTCACAGGAACCATCGCACGGAGCCTCCCCGGGGCAGAGAAGCCCCAAGGCCGCTCCCAATCCACCCTCCCGCCCCGGGATGGTCTTTGCTGCCTCCCTCCCTCCCTCCCGAGGATCCCTCCGCTAACGACCTGACCAGGAACCGCTGCTCCAGCAGCTGTTTTGTGCAACCAAAACAAATTCCAACTCCTCAACCAGTGCAACTGCTTGGAACCTCCTGTTTCCTGTGAATTCCACGAGGGACGGTAAAATTCCACACCAAACTCCTTCCCTTGCTGCCCCCCCGGCTCAAAACCTGAACCCCCAGAGCTGCGCTGCCGCCTCTGCTGCCACAGCCTGTCCGTGGGGTTTGGGGCTGGAAGTGAAGCGTTGGTCAGGATCTAATTCCAGTTCTGTGTCCTGAAAAGGGAAACTGAAACCTCCTCCCTCGTCAGGTTCCTTTCCCTGCCACAAACTCTGACACTGGGCTTTGGAAATCCTGGATTTTCGATGCCACCATTCCCTGCAGTGCTGTAAATTCATTCCTGGGGGATCAAAATCTAAACTCCAGCACGACATCCCTGTGTTTGTAAATCCCATGTGGAGCTGGATTTCCTGTCTGTGGGAAGGTCGGATGATGGGAAGCAGCCTCAGCAGTGGGACAGGCTGATCCCACCCCAGGAACTGAACAGGATTCCCCCTTGGAAAGCCATCACCCCACACCCAGCAGCAGCATGTGAGGCACTTCCAGGGCTTTATCCCTACTCCAGGCAGTACTTCCAGGGATTATTACACCGAGCCCGTGATCCCAAACAATTCCCTCACACTCAGTGCCCTGTGCTCTCCCTTGGAGATGCTCCACCAGGCTGCACCATCAAACCTCAGACGGGCACTGAGAGAATAGATTTCCTTAAAAAGAAACGGAAGAAAAGTAGCCCAAGCCAAGAGTTGATCCATGAAATGGAACTAAGGCACTGACAGGTGTAAACTCCCAAGCCACCGACACGATCCTCTCCTGGCCAACGCCAGCCCGGGGCCACCTCCACGTCCAGGGTCACCGAGTGTCCCACCCCACGTCACCTGCCACCCCCTCCTGGGATGGCACGGCCAGATGGGCACATTCCCACGGGATGGCATGGCCAGATGGGCACATTCCCACAGGATGGCACAGCCAGATGGGCACATTCCCACGGGATGGCACAGCCAGATGGGCGATGGGCACATTCCCACGGGATGGCACAGCCAGATGGGCACATTCCCACGGGATGGCACAGCCAGATGGGCACATTCCCACGGGATGGCACAGCCAGATGGGCACATTCCCACGGGATGGCTCTGGGAATGGCAGCTCCCTGCACTGCCAGGGAACGGGCACAGCAACCCCAGCCCACGCTCAGCAAGGACACGGGGGACATCCAAAGGGAGGAACCAGCTGGAGCCACAGCCAGGACACCTGGGAGTGCTCAGGGTCTCAGCTCCCTCCTCCATCCTCTGTTTCCCCCTGTCCTGCAGCCCAGAAAAACACCCTGAGAGGAGCCAGAGAGAGACCAGAGCAGAGCCAGGTGTGCAGAGAAACCTGTGACTCTCACTGGTTTGTTGTGTAAGCAGCACCAAGCTGCACATCGGCCTCTCCTGGGCTGCCCCAGCCAGGGATGGAAGTGTCTGTCCAGGACCACGGGAAGGAAATTCCCTCCTGTCTAGGTGAGGCCTGAGGGAGGAATGGACAGATCCTGCTCTCAGCTCCAAAGCAGGTTTACAAAAATGCAGGAATTTCTCTTCCCAGACAAGAGCTGGAAGTGGGCAGTGGCAGGAACAGGCACAGGCCGGGGGTTCTTGGGTTACCACCACCACCACCATGGGTGTGAGATGCTCGTGGGGACAATTTTGTGCAATTTTTTTGGGATTTCAGTTTTACATTTAAAAAATTGAGTTCGTTTCTAATCCTTAAATCCTCCTCACCACGGGATGCTCGAGCAGCAATGTGGAATTACGACAGTGGGGGTCACTGCTCTGCAGTAAATTTAAGATGACAGAACCCAGAGCAGGTGATGCTGCAGCTCCTGCTGCTCCAGAGGCAGCCACACTCCCTGGGCAGGGAAGGAAACGCTCCTGGCTACCAGTCTGCAACTTCCTTTTCCTTATCATCACCAACTAAATCATGAATATCCTGAGCTGGAAGGGACCCACAGGGATCATCCTGCCCAACTCCTGACCCTGCACAGACCCCCCCCAACAACCCCACCCTGTGCCTCAGAGCGCTGTCCAAAGGCTCCTGGAGCTCTGGCAGCCTCGGGCACCTCTTGTTCCTTGGAACATCACCCAGGGAATTCTTTCTGCTCCTCACTGCCCGTGCCAGGTTCCTGGGGAGAAGGGCAGGGGAGCAGTAGTACAAAGGAGAGGGGAAGGGAAGGCTGAGAACCCCGTGCACCTCTCAGCTGCCCCACTGCTGTGGGAATATTGCTTCAGCTTAAAAAGGCCTTTGGATTAAAAGTGAATTCAGTGCTTTTCCATCAAAAACATACATAGCTCTGTCCCCTGACCAGCATGCAGCAAGGCCCCCGCCCACCCCGGGAGGGGAACAGCCCTCGAGTGCCTCGTGCTCCATCAGCGTCCTCAGCTCCTGGGAACACGGGGCCACTGTGCTTTGATTTCCTTCAGTCCAGGTGAAGGGACCCAGGAACTGACAGGGAGCACAGGTGTTGCCAGCCGTGTCCCTGTCAGCTCTGAGGGGCTGCCCCAGCACCCTTCCCTCAGCTGGGCCCAAGCTGAGCTGAGCTCAGCCCAATTTGGTATTTCAAACACAGAGAGCCGCCCAGCAAGGCCCAGGCAGACTCTCACTTGCCTTTCCCTACACCCAGGAAATGCAAAATCTTGGACAGAAACTGGAGATGTCTGACCATGGGGGTGTTTGGACGAGCACAGAACACTTCCCAGAGCATGGCAGGACCCAGGGTGACACTCTGTGCCCTTCACCTGCCCCACTGTCCCCACAGCTGGCTCTTGGCCAGGGGATGGCAGCTCCCAGCTCTGGGGGAATGCCCAGGAGAGCAGATCCCTGCCCAGCTGTGTGACCCTGCCCTCAGTGGGTCACCACAGTCCCAGTGACAGCTGTTCTGGTGACTCCCATGGTCAGCACAGCTCCCTGCAGCTCCACCAGCAGCACCCCCAGACACCTCCCTTGGGCTGGGGTACTGGAGAGGGGGATCTGCAAACCAGGAACGCCAGCCCGTATTGCACAGCCCTGGAGCCTTCTGGAACAGGGGAAAAGGCTGGCACAGCACCCATGGTGCCTCCCAGCTCCCGAGGGAGCCTGCTCAGGGCTTCTGCCTCGGTGCTCCATCACCACACACGGCTGGACTTGGATTTTCCCGTTCCCTTTGCCAAGGAAAGACCAACAACGGGCTAAGGGCTGGATGCCCCCAGGAGAGCAGAGCTCAGCAAACGTGCTCCGAGCAGGCTGGGGTTACTGGGACTGCAGTACAAGTCAAACACTACCTCCTAAAAGATTGAAAAAATATCTTTAAACAAAATAATGTGGCATATTTACATAATTCCTTAAGTGCAAACTCTTGTCACAATTCACGTAGTCGAGCGCAATTTCGACTCCCTGTACAAGAAGGTGCTCTTTCGTTAATGAAAGAAGGACTCTACTCTGTATTCCTGATTCAGTAACGTGTCTCTTGTGCAAGGCAGTAAAATTCCTGTTTCTTCCCAAGGTACTTCGGAGAGCAGCCCCCGAGGAGGCGGCGCTGTGCCCCGCCCCGGTTACCGCACCACGAGGCAGGAGACGCAGAGCTTGGAGGGGCCGATGCAGTCGTCATGGCAGAAGGCACCGCAGCCCTTGCACATGATCATGGCTTTCAACCTGCAGTAACATTTGGAAGGGGGATCCTCCATGGCGCCGTCCTCGGTGAACGCCTGCACCGGGAGGCTCTGCCCGTGGCCGCCAGAGTTCACAGCCTGCCCGGCGGGGATGGTGGTGACGGTCACCGAGAAGGACATGACGTTGCCCATGGAGCTGGCCAGCTGGTTGCACTCGCTCATGAGCGAGCCCTGGCCCACGTCGGGCGAGGTGGAGACGTTGATGGTGCCGCTGTAGCTGGGCCCCAGGAGCTGCCCAGCGCTCCCGGGCAGCTTCGGGGGGTGCGGGGCAGGGAGCAGCGGGGGCTGTGCCGGGTCTGGGGACGGCGTGGGGGGCCCGAAGAGCTCGGTGTTGCCGTGGCCCTTGCCCCTCATGGCGTGGGCCATCTGCTCCTGGGCCACCTGCAGCAGGTCCCGGGCCAGCGCGGGGCCGTCCAGCGCCGGTGTGTTCTCCTTGGGGCCGGCTGCCGGGGCCGCCTCGGCCTTCCCAGCCTTCATGCCCAGGGAGCCGGGCTCTGCAGGGCCATGGGAGCCCTGCTCCTTCTCCCCCTGCGCTGCCCGGGGCTCCTCTTTGATGCTGACATGCTCCCGTTCATCCCCGGAGCTCTCGTCGTCCGCGTCCTCCTCGCTGCTGCTGCCCTGGCCGCCCGTGTCCTCGCACTCCCCCAGCTCTGCCCCGGCGCCGTCACCGGGGCTGCTCAGCCCCACGCGGGGCTCGGCGCTCAGGGAGAAGCCTCTCCTCAAACTCTCCGAGCCGCGGCCGTAGGTGGAGATGTTGAGCAGGTAGTGGCCAGACATGGCAGGCTTGGACGTCCTCCTGCCCGTGAAGCCCAGCATGAATCTCTGGCTGGTGGAGCTGTTTTCCACCGGGAAACCTGAGTGCGGGAGGTTCAGCTGCGAGGGCTGAAGGACGGGCAGCAGGTTCTGCCTCTGCACCCTCTTGATGAGAGTCTGCAGGATCTGCTCCTGGGTGGATTTGCTCAGTGCCTCGTGGCACTGGTGCTGCTCAGGGCTGGGGTCCTTTCCCGAAGGAAGAGGGAAGGTCCTTGGAATGTGAGGCAGAGGCCTGTTCTGGCAGAAGATCTTCCCCAGCTGCTGTGGGGGCAGATTTGATGCTCTGTCCCCCGCCTCGGTGCCGGTCCCCGCTGCACCGGGAGCTGCTGCCCCCTTCTCCTCCTGAGCAGCCATGGGGACCGTTTTCATCTCTGCTTTGGTGAGCGGCTTGGGCAGGATCTGCTCCAGAGGGACGCTCTTGCCTTGGAGCAGCTGGGTGACCAAAGGGTTGTTGGCAGGAATGCTGGAGCTCACCCTGGGCAGGGCCCCACCAGGAGGAGATTTAAGGCTGGGTGCTACTGAGGAGCTGCTGGAGGGTGGGACAGGTGCACCCACAGCTCCAGCCTGGGCTCCGGGGCCCGTGGGTGACAAGGAGGACACCAGAGGGGAAGGGGATTTGCCTTTGGAAAGGTCAGAGCCGGTCCCTCCCGAGGCTGTGGGTGCTCTCGGGGTCACACTGCCACAGCCAGGCCCGTTCCCAGGCCCCAGAGCCCCCCGGGCTGGGACAGGAGGGGCCATCCCTGGTCGGTCCCCGCTGGCAGCCCGAGGGGGCCCCGGGGTGGCCGTGCCCCGCGGGGGGCTCGGTGTGACCCCCACACCATTCCCTACGGCCGGGGCTGCTGCGGGGGCCCCTGGCTGTAGTTGTGCTCCAGGAGGATGGCGAGCAGCTCCCGGCTCCGCCTGGCTCCCCACCTGCGAACGGGGCCCTGGGCAATGGGGAAGAAACCTTCTCGAACCTCCCCCGCTTCCAGTTCCTGCCAGTTCCAGTGCGTTGGCTCCAGCTGCAGCTTGGGCGGCTCCGCCGGGGTCTCTCCCGTCTCCCCCCCTGCCCGGGGGTCTCCCCCCGCCCGGGCCGGGCCCTGGCACAGCCCCCCCGGCCGAGGCGGCGGCGGCGGCGGCCGCTGCCCTCTGAGCCTTGGCCTGCTGGGCTCTGGCCTTGATGTCGGCCAAGGTCCTGGCCCCTGTCCTGCCCGGACTGCTGAGGGACAGGGGGAAACGTGCCCTGGGAGAGACCTGGCCCGCAGGAAATGGCATCGAGATTCTGGACACGGGAATCTGCAACAGAGCACGAGAAAAGCACAGATGAGAACTCCACCCCTGGGTTTAAGTGTTTGCAGTTTTGTCTTAGAGAACTGGTTGTGGTTGTGGAGAAATCCCTTTGGAGAAAGCCCTCCTGTCCCTCAAGACAGGAGATGTGTCTGGCCCCTGGACACCCTCACCCCAGAGCCCCCAGGCTCCCTCCCTGAAGGGCAGATCCAGCTCCAGCCCTGCCAGCCCCTGTTCCTCTGTTTCACATTATTCACATGTAATTTCTGTCCTTTGAAAGGTGCCACCATCCTGCTCCACTCAGCCTTGCTCTTTCTCCTCTGCTCACCCATCATTTATCTCCTCACTACCTTTGTACAAAGCCACAACAATCCCTTGAGCTGGAGAAAAAATGCCAATCATTTACTCTTTCCTTCTAAAGCATTTCCCCCAATGTTCCAGCTGACATTCCCTATGTTTGCTCTTCCCAACACAGAGCCCTCAGAGCCCTGCACTGAGCCTGGTGCTGCTCTGCTCCCCCTGCAGGGATCTCAGGGAGTTTATCTGAGGTTACATTTATTTTCTGTATCCATAAAATCCTCGTTGGATCCCACTGAGCTCTGATCAACCACTTCATTCACCACTTCATTTTTGGGAATGACACGTCTTGGGGACACGTCTGTCCCCATTTCCCCCTGCTGGAAATTGGAAACTATTCAGAATCCCCTTCACCTCACTCTGTTGAATTAAATCCCTCCTTTCCTGCCCTGGCAGCCCAAGCCTCCTTCCTGCATGGTGTTCCAGACCTCTTTCATGGGCAGTTTCCCCAGTTCTGTGTCACTGATAATTTCATTGATGCTTTCCTGCCCTCGTACTGTTCTTATCAACACGGTGAGAATGATGAGCTGCTTTTAAAGCTTTGACTTTGCAGCCTTTTAGTACAAAAGGATATGAACAGGGGAGCAGAATTCCTAGGACACACAGGAATTAAGGTTCTGCCTAAGGCCCCGGAGCAGCAGGTTCAGCAGCAGCTGCCTGGTCCTGACCTGGCCCTCAAACCCAGGAGAAGCCTGGAATATTTCTGTGCTGCTGCCTCCCCTGCCCATCCCAGCAGGGGCCAATTCCCTCTTCCCTTTCCCAGGTGGGTTCTTGCAAAGCAGCCAAAGGGCCCCTGGTCCTGAGGAGTTCCCCAAAATGCTCCTTCCTTGGCACTGCTGCTCTACAAACCAGCCTGCAGGGCTGCCAGGGGCTCTGCTTTTAATCTCAGCCTCTGGGCTGGCTGCAGGGGAGCTTGGATGGCATCCCCTGCCCTGGCCCTGGGTCTCCCCACCCGCCAGGCTCCTGCTCTCCTGGCTGCACCTCCGTTACCTCAGCCCTGCAGAGCCCCTGCAGCTCTCCCTGGGTCAGTGGGAGGTGTCCCTGCCTGTGACACAGCTGGGATGAGCTGGGCTCTAAGGTCCCTCCACCCCAATCTCTCAGGGGTTCAGTGCCCCCGGGCTGTGGCTCCATCCCTGCCCTGCTCACCTTGAGCGGGGGCACCCGCGGCACCGCCGGCCCCGCGCCGGGAAAGGGCTGGCTCTGAAAGGCCTGCTGGTGCTGGCAGGGCTCAGCCACACGGGGCTTCTTCTCAGGGGTGCCTGGAGCTTCCTCCCTGCTCTCCGACTTCCTCTTGGGGGCCTCCACGCCGACCTCCATGGCCTCGCTCCCGGGGGGCTTCTTCTCCTGCGTGTCCGGGGCCGCCGCGGGGCTCTGCACCTTCGCCGCTCCTTCGGCTGCCTCGGGGCTCTTTGGTTTGCTGGGGGCACCCGGAGCCTCCTTCCCTGGCCCCTCCTTGCCTGCCCCAGGCTTCCTCTGCTCCTCTGGTTTCTGGCTGGCAGCACTGGGGGGTTTCTCGGGCAGGCTTTCCCCGTGGGCTCTCTCTCGGACGGGCCCGGAGCGGTCACCGGCTCTCACCGCCCGCTGCTCCGGGGAGGCCGAGGCCAGGGCGGGCTTGGCTGCCTTGGGCTGTGCCTCCTCTCTGCCCTCCTCTCCCGTTCTCCTGGCGGCTGCTGCCCCCAGGGCTGGCTGTGCTCTGGGCTCTGCTGGGGCCGTGCCCTGCTCCCGCCGCGGGGCCGGGGGGCTGCGGGGCCGGGCGGGCTCTGCCTCGGGCTGTGCCGTCAGTCGCTCCGACTCCTCGGGGCTCAGCCCGGAGCTGCCAAGGAAACAGAGGCTTTGCTTTGTAAAACATCCCTGCAAAACCATCCCATCCTCGGGGAATGGAGGCAGGATCCCCTAAATAAACTCCCTGAATAAATGTCTCACACACCCAATGCTATGCCACGATCATTGAGAACCTTCCCTACTGATAATCCTTCCACAGGAAGCAGAAATCAGCATTGAAGATTAAAACCAGCTAAAGGCAGTACATGGAACCAATGTTCCAGGCTGCAAATCCAACGAGTTTGGCCAACAGTGAATATTCCCTGTGTGAGCAACCCCAGCTCACACGGTGACATTGGCAGGAGGGGACACTGGCAGGGGTCCCACCATCCCCTCCAGAGGAACATGGAGTCTAATTCCCAGAGTGATGTCTGGGAAAAGTTACTCCTTCTGGATTAACTTCATCCACCCTCTCAATGATTTGTCAAATTGGGGCTTTTTCCCCAAACACAACTCCATGAAGGTCTGCTGAATCCATGGATTGGTGCCCATCAGAGAAGTTCTTAGGAGCTGGAGGGGACTGAGGTCCTGCTCTTGCACATGTCCCCTCCATGGTGTCCTGCTGTCCCCTGTCCCCCTCATGCTCCAGGACTGGGGCTGCTGTCACCTTCCCACCTGGGTCAGGTGGCAGAAGCAGCTCTTGCTGAGCTGCAGTCCCAGCCTGCTGGATCCCTGCAGTTGTTCCTACAGCTGTATGGACACTCCCCAGCCCAGCCCCTGGCTCACCCACAGCATCCCAACCACACCGTGGAATGCCAGGAATAACCCAAATGCAGGGTGAGGACAAACAAAAAGCTGGCACAGAGCAGGATCAGAAATTCCTGATCAGTTATTTACAGGTGTGTGCTCCTCTCCAGGTCCCTCAGTAACTCACTCAGAAACCCCAAATCCTGCCTGCAGCCCCAAAGCTTTGCAGATCTGGGGGTTTATCCAGGCCGTGTGGGGTGGGAGATGTGGGAATGCAGGTCCTGACCCCGAGGTGGGACAAGCTCAGCCCCACAGCTCTGGGGGCCTCCAGAGCCCCAGCTCCAGGAGAGCTGTGGGGGTGGCTCCAAGTGAGGAGGGGGAAGAGCTGTGGAGTCCCAGACACCCTGCACTGATGAAGGGTGAGGCAAACACCTCACACCTCACCTGGATCCTGTGGCATTTCCTGATTTCCTGGGACCAGCTGAAGCCAGAGACCTTCCTCAGGCTCCAGGGCTGATCAAACCCCATGTTCATGGATGGAGCAGCCCCAGAAGATGCCTCTGGTCGGGCAGGGCTCGGGGCACAGCTGAGCTCTCACCTCTGCCCGTAGTAGCTCTCGAAGAAATGCTCCTTCCACAGCTCCACCTTCTTCTCCTTCTCGATTTCCTGCCGGATTCGGAGCTGCATTTCCGGGGTGAACTCCCCTGGGGGATGCAAAAGGAATTTCTGAGCCAGGAAAGGAAGGGCTGGGGAATGGGGCACAGGCCCAGCTGAGTGTCCCAGGAGCCCTGGGATGCTGCACCTGCCCTGAGCCCCAGGGGCTGCTCGGTGGAATGGAGCTGGAAGGGGCTGGAGCAGCAGGAGAGGCTGAGGGAGCTGGGAAAGGGGCTGAGCCTGGAGAAAAGGAGGCTCTGGGGGGACCTTGTGGCTCTGCACAAGTCCCTGACAGGAGGGGGCAGCCAGGGGGGGTCGGGCTCTGCTCCCAGGGAACAGGGACAGGAGCAGAGGGCCCTTCCAGAGCTCCAGGAACATCCTCCAGCCCTTCCCCAGCCCTTCCCCAGCCATGGGGGTGCCCAGGGAGGCTTTACCTTCCGACAGCCTCTCCTTCCAGCCCTGGGCAGCCGAGGTGAAGAACTCGTTGTTGAGCGCGGAGCTGCTGAGCTTCATCAGCCCATCGGCCCCCACCTGGGAGAGACAGAGTCCTGGGCACCT
>VZTZ01000565.1:7263-22068 GCA_013400955.1 Drymodes brunneopygia
GGGGTGGGGGGGGAGGAAGAGTGTTCTAAGAGGTTTTGTTCTGATTCCTGATTATCATTGTTATTGTTTAAGTCTGTTAATAAATTCTTTTTATATTCTTTAAAGTATAAACCTGCCTTGCCTACTATTAATCCTTATCTCACAACAGAAAACCAAATGATTTTGGTAAGGGTGCTGGCGTTTAGCCAAAAACTGCTACAATTAATGTTCCTGCCTGATTCCAATTCCCCAAACCTCTAAACTGCAACACTCATTCTCCTGTGCCAGACAGCCAATCTGGATCTTTTAGTCTTTGTGAGGCTAGAATGTGTGCGGTGCTCCTTCGCGCTGAGTAGGGCTGTGCAGGGAGCACCAGGCTGTGACAGAGCTTTGCAGGCAGTAAAGGAAAGAGGAGTGCCCTTGGAATGTGGTGCAAATACGAGTTTGAAAAAGTTGCAAGGGAGAGCTATGGGCAGCCTTGTTATCCTGGCACAGGTCTCTGAGCAAGCTGTAGCCAAAAAGCTTTTCCTTTAGATTCAGACTGCAAGAGAGGTGCAATACTGGCTGAGAAGGTAAGTGCACGGCCCGAGCGTCTTTCAGCTGAAGCATCGCTTAGCAGCGCTTGGTTGCCGACACAGCGTTTTCTGCGAGAAGTAGAGGACAATTTGACCCACTGCGAGACCAAAAGTGCTGCACCTCACACAAGGCAAAGAATGAAGAGAGGCAGCTGAGAATGCTCTCTTGCTTCTAAAAAGTAAAAGACAGTGCAGGGCTGCACTTTCCGCTTGCCCCACGCAAGCCACATGAAGCTCACCTGGTGAACTCTGTCCTCCCATTCTCCGCTGCATCTACCATTGTGGTCTGTGCATCTCGGAGCCTTAAGGTAGGAGCAGTTGTTTCCACAGGGGGGCTGGAAGAGAAATAGGTAACGGCGCAAGGAGCTCTCGCTGAACTTCATCCTTAGCACTGCCAACGTGAATTCTGCTGGCAGGCCAGCGGCTGCCACGCTACTGTCGCCCTCAGTACGCTGCGCACACAAGCCCTGTACCGTGCGACTTCTTTCTTCGCCTTGTGTGACCTGTGGCACTTTTGTTTGCTCCTAAAACTCCACACAGAGCAGGATTTGTCTGAGATCCAAGCTCCCACCAACTAGGACTCTGACTGCTCTGGGTTTTCCAAATTCTTCCACCAAGCTGACATCAACAAACTGAGATGCTGAGTTTTCTTTCACAGGGAAACAGGCCATCATTCATGCTGAAGGCCCAGTGTCTTAGAGTGGGCTGCCACCTCCTAAAATTCCACAGAGCTGGATTTCTCCCAGACTCAAGCTGCCACCAACTAGGAGTCGGGCTGCCCTTGGAGTGTAAAATCCCTCCTCCAAATTGACATCAAGAAACAGGGGGGGCTGAGGTTTTTTTTTTTTTTACAGAGTAAAGGGCCAGAGTTCATGTCCTGGACTTAAGGCACGGAGCTCGCAGCCACATCCTAAAACTCTGCACAGAGCTCTATTTTAGGAGGCGGCACCCCTCTCCCAGACACAATGCCTTCGAAATGAACACTGTCCCTTTTCCCTGAGAAAGAAAACTTAGCCCTCCAGATTCTTGATGTCAGTTTGGAGAAGGTGTCTGGCACTCCAAGGGCAGCCAGAGTCCTAGTTGGTGGCAGCTTGGGTCTGGGAGAAATCTAGCTCTGTGTGGAATTATAGGAGCTGGCAGTGAGCTCCGTTTCTAAGGCCGGGATACAAAAACTGGCCCTTTTCTCTGTAAAAAGGAACTCAGCATCTCAGTTTCCTGATGTCAGTTTTGAGGAGAAATTTGGCACTCCAAGGGCAGCCAGAGTCCTAGTTGGTGGCAGCTTGGGTCTGGGAGAAATCCTGCTCTATGCAAAATCTTTGGAGCCAGCTGCATGCTCCATGTCTTTGGGCTGGGAGAAGAACGCTGGCCCTTTTCTCTGTAAAAATAACTCAGCCCCCCAGTTTCTTGATGTCAGTTTGGTGGAGGGTTTTGGTACTCCAAGGGCAGCCAGAGTCCAGCTGTTGGTAGCAGCTTGGGTCTGGGAGAAATCCTCCTCTGTGCAGAATTTTAGGAGGCTCCCAGACAGAGGGCCTTCGAAATAAAGATGGCCCCTTTCCATGTGAAAAAAACCTGAGGCCCCCAGAATCTTGATGTCAGTTTGGAGGAGGAATTTGGCACTCCAAGGGCAGCCAGAATCCTAGTTGGTGGCAGCTTGAGTCCTGAAGAAATCCTGCTCCATGCGAAATCTTTGGAGTTGGCAGCCTGCTCCATAGCTTAGGGCAGGGACATGAACACTGGCCCTTTTCTTTGTAAAAAAAACTCTGTCCCCAGATTTTTGATGTCAGTTTGGAGATGGCTTTAGACACTCCAAGGGCAGCCAGAATCCTAGTTGGTGGCAGCTTGAGTCCTGAAGAAATCCTGCTCCATGCGAAATCTTTGGAGTTGGCAGCCTGCTCCATAGCTTAGGGCAGGGACATGAACACTGGCCCTTTTCTTTGTAAAAAAAACTCTGTCCCCAGATTTTTGATGTCAGTTTGGAGGAGGAATTTGGCACTCCAAGGGCAGCCAGAATCCTGTTTGGTGGCATCTTTGTTCTGGGAGAAATCCAGCTCTGTGCAAAATTTTAGGAGGTGGCAGTGATCTACTTTCCTTAGGGCCGGGACACTAAAACTGGCCCGTTTCCCCATGAAAGTAAACTCAGTCTGTCAGATTCTTGATGTCAGTTTGGAGNCTGAGGAGGTGGCAACCCACTCCCAGCAACTGCGTCATGGATATGATTGCTGGACTTTTTCCCAGAGGAAGAAAACTCAGCATCTCAGTTTCTTGATGTCAGTTTGGTAGAGGCATTTGGCAATCCATGGGCAGCCAGAATCCTGTTTGGTGGCATCTTTGTTCTGGGAGAAATCCAGCTCTGTGCAAAATTTTAGGAGGTGGCAGTGATCTACTTTCCTTAGGGCCGGGACACTAAAACTGGCCCGTTTCCCCATGAAAGTAAACTCAGTCTGTCAGATTCTTGATGTCAGTTTGGAGGAGGAATCTGGCACTCCACGGTTAGCCAGAGTTCTAGTTGGTGGCAGCTTGGGTCTGGGAGAAATCCTGCTCCCTGCAGAATTTGAGGAGTTGGCTGCATGGCCCCCAACATTGGGCCTTCAACATGAAAGATGGCCCTTTTGCATGTGAAAGGGAACTGAGACCCCCAATTCTTGAAGTCAGTTTGGAGAAGGTGTTTGGCACTCCAAGGGCAGCCAGAGTCCTTGTTGGTGGCTGCTTGACTCTGGGAAAAATCCAGGTCTGTGTGGGATTTGAGGAGGCAGCAGCCCTCTCCCAGACATGGGGCCTTCGACACGAATGATTGCCCATTTCCCAGTGAAAGACAACTCAGCATCACAGTTCTTGAGATCAGTTTTCAGGAGGCTTTTGGCACTCCAGTGGCAATCAGGGTGCTACCTGGTGGCACAGACAAGTGTCAGATACAGTTACACTGCTCTGCCCAGAGCTGCCAAAGAAAGGTAATGAGGAAAACAAAAAAAACACCAAGCAAAAGAGAACTCTGCCCCCAGCAGAGCTGCTCCCTCCTTCAGTACTTTTACCTGCACGCACACAGCACCTGAGACTGTAAGAAATGAGCATTCCTTGGGTACATCTGCAGCAAAAGCAGCTTGAGGACAGGCCTGCAGTAGGACTCTTCTCATCCGAGTGAAAAAGGCCCCTTGGCAGGCAGCTGTAGGGCCATTGCAAAGGGCAAGGGCCAGAGCCTCAGCCCACAGGGAAGAAAAGGGCTCTCAACTGCCTGCCCCTGGCAGATAAACCCTGCTCCCAGGCTGCTTCCCACACAGGATTCTTCACAGGACCACAAAAAGCTGAGAGTCAGCTCTGGCTTCTCCATATTTCGTGTCCTAGAACTGCCTGGGAGAAGAAATTTAGGGTCTGCTCTGGTGCCACAGTCCCTCCTGGCCCAGCATACAGCGCTGGGAAGGTCTTTCTGTGCTGAGCCTTTGCTCCAGCCAAGGAAAGCTCCTGGCTCAGGGTCCCATTTGCTGCTCAGCCAGATCTCCTGAGTGCCCCAGCAGCAGGAAATTGCCGCATCTGGGCAGTGCAGTCACTGGGAATTTGCTGGATCTGGGCTCCTGGCACCTGCAAATTACCAGATCTGGGCAGTGCCGGTGCCGGCAATGGGAAATTGCTGAATTTTGGCTTTCTGTGCCAGCAAATTGCTGGACTTGGGCTGTGCCAGAGCCGGCAAATTGCCAAATTGTGGGTCCTGGTGCTGAGGAATTGCCAGATCCAGGCAGTGCTGGCACCAGGAAAATGCCAGAGCTGGGAACAGGCGGTGCCTGCAAACACCAGATTTCTGGCTCCCGGTGCTGGCAAGCATCAGATCAGGGTGCCTTGCCTTGCCTTGCCTCCCTGCCCTGCCCTGCCTCCCTTCACCCTTTCCTCCTTTCCTCCCTTCCACAGCGGTGTCCTCACTCTCCCAAAAATCCTGGGGCTTCACCCCAGCCCCCCACATTTTGGGGGCTTTACCTCAGCCTCCCCTATTTTTCTGCAACCTCCCAGAAGCCACTTCTAGGCCCCAATATTGCCAAAAGCAGCAGGAGCCTCCTATTGTCTCTCCATCTAATGTCCTACTGCAAGAGCCAAAACCACCCCATCCCACCGTTCCAATTTTCAAACATCTCAAACTTCACCCCACACTGCCATCCCCATCACATCCCATCTCACCCCATCCCAAACCATCCCACCCCATCCCATTGCATTCCACCCCTCCTGAGTAGGAAACCCTGTCCAACCCGGCCTTGGACACTTCCAGGGATCCAGGGGTGGCTGCAGCTTCTCGGGCCAACCTGTGCCAGGGCCTGACCGCCCTCACAGGGAACACTTCCTTCCCCACATCCCATCTCACCTTGCCCTCAGGCAGCACACAGCTGTTCTCTGTGTCCTGTCCCTGCAGGCCCTTGGCAAGAGTCTCTCTTAGCCAGCAATTGCTGCTCCTTACTGCTGTGGGGCACACGTTGCAAGTTGATTTTCTTCCCGTGGCAGCGGCCCGGTCCTGAGCCAGGGGCAGCACCTTGCNGGGGCTGTGCCAGCGACCCCCGCACCCGCGGGGGTTCAAACCGCTGGGCACGTGCACAGCCATAGAGGGGCACGGGCAGGGCGGGGGCACAGCAAAGATCCTCACCCGNCCGGAGCTTTGAGGCCGCGGGCTCGCTTGGGCCGCAGCAGAGCAGAGGCAGATCTGAGCTCCCCTCTGCGTCCCCAGCGGGAGCCAGCAGAGCTCTTGTGGGCTGAGCAGCAACGGGGCAGTCCCAGCGTTCCATCCCTGGAACTGCTCCAAAGGAAGCGTCCAGACCCGCTTCTAGTCAACGCAACTGACCGGCTGCTGACCGCCTCCAGCCTGGGCTGACGTGCATTCCTCTGCAGACAGCTCGNGGTTTGGCCATCACGCTTGCTCGGGGCTCAATTCCGTGGCCACATGGGGTCTCCCCTGGGGGTCGTAGAACACCCGGAATTGGAGCCTTGCCGTGAAAAGTAACGATTTTGGTGCTCACTAACGAGGCCAGCACTGAAACTTCGTTCCTTTTGCCTCGGTGCAGAGCCCCCCGGGGCGTTTTCTCCACCGTGTTCCAGCCCCCAGCGCTTGCTGAAGATGCTCCCTGCAAATGTCACGCTGCCNCCACCTCCCTCACCCTTTGCCCTGCGAGCCCAAGTCAGACCGGCCCCCCGAGCCCCGCCAGGCCCCGCAAGGCCACGGCCGGGCGGGCCGCTCCCCTCGAAGCCCACTGCGGACACGGCGCCGGCCCGGCCACACAGACCCGCTTGCGCCGGGGGCCCAGGGGCCGCCGAGCGCTCCCNTCTCCACCGTGTTCCAGCCCCCAGCGCTTGCTGAAGATGCTCCCTGCAAATGTCACGCTGCCAGGGCTCTGTCCTTGCTGTCACCTGCTGGGCATGAAGAGAGCTCCTGGACTTCATTTCCAGCAGCTGTGCCTCCAACACTGAGAGAACTGAAGTTGCCAGAATGCAAAAACTGCAAGACAAGCATCTCTCAAGCAGGAAATCTTCCCCTTCTGTGCCGTGGCAAAGCTTGAAATCTCTTCTGCTACTGGGGCACTCGAGGGGGTCTGGCTGAGCAGCAAATGGGACCCTGAGCCAGGAGCTTTCCTTGGCTGGAGCAAAGGGTCGGTGCAGAAAGACCTTCCCAGCGCTGTGCCTTGGGCCAGGAGGGATTGTGGCACCAGAACTGACCCTCTTGACCAAATGTATTTCCTACTTTTTCTGTCCAGCCTTCATTCCATTTTTCCTGAGCTTGACCTCGAACCCTGCCTGCATTCCCTGGGCTTGCTGTGTTGGGAAGTACTCTTGCTGCCAGAAGACTGGGATAGTTTTTAGGGCAATTCTACCTGCTGTGATTTGATGGGTGATCCTTCTGTACTATGGCAGATACATCGACTGTGTGGTTTCAGCAAAGGAAGAAAAGGCAGCCAAAGTGCCCCCCAAAGCAGAGCAGCTGGATTACCCAGTGAGTTCTACACCAAATCTCAGGTAAGAGTCCTGGGAAGCTTGGATTTTAAGTATTTTAACGTTATTGTGTGTGAAGAATCTGGGATATACAGCAATATGGGAACCATTGCATCTGGAGAATGAAGTGTTAAATTTATGATTTTTGTATGATATATTTACTACATTATTCTTCCTATTTATTGGCCCTCATTTTATTGCTCCTTTCCCTCTGGGTAAGGGGCTGAAGGGAGAATAAGTCATACAGACTGTGAGGAGAAAACTGGGAGTCAGCTAGAAATGATGTGAAGATTGAGCTCTCAGGCATGGACCAAGACTGCTCTGGAGAAACAAGAAGATCAGAGGAGCCCCAGCAACACTTCCAGGGGTCCAGGACACCAGAAGGGCTCTCCTTGAAGTGGTCTGAGATGTGGAATCTCTCCATTCCACTTTGTCCTCTTGGTGATGTGAGTGACCAGGGCTGAAGACTTGATTCAACTTATTGTGTCTCAGATGGGGATATGTAGAAGGAAGCAGGAGCTGGAGGTGAGGAGAGGGAACTCAGAGAGTATCCGAAGAGCACAAGCAGGTTTCGAGGGGAGATTCACACCAGAGCTGGTGGCAACTCAGTAACAGGGCACAATATGTATTGTATCTGCTTGACCTGCACAATTGTCTGAATTCAGGTGCTGTGGCACTTTGTTGTGACCTGTATCTCTGACTGAATTGGAGTGAAATTCCTGGCTGCAACACAGGCAGCCATGTGAATCCTATCCTAAAAGGACAAATGCTGCATAAGGAGGTTTTTAGTGGCACTTGGGTTTTCTGTGGGTGTCTAAGTGATCACATGCCCAGGTCTGATCAGTGGGACACAAGGCTTACAGGAGACATACACTTTCCTGCAGCAGCTTGATTCCATGAAGGTTTTTTAGCCTATTCTTTTATATACCTTTTATATATCTTTTATGTTGATTTTATGTACCCTTAGTGCTTTTAGCATGCATACTTGTAATTCCTTAAATCCGATAACTTAGCATAGTCCTAATATTCTGTTAATTCAAGAGACCAAACATCCTAAGGCCTCACAGCTGGAGGCCAGAAAGCCCAACACTATCCTGAGAAACCAAAGTCCTCTCTAGAACACATCCTGTAAACTAAGATTAGGCCCATCTGGGGGGGTGGAATTCCTCAGGACGGGAGGATATTGCACTATTCATTCAAGCCTCTCTTTGGGAATCTTTGTTAGATATGCTAATTTGCTAGGTTTATAAAATTGTATATGTGGTGCATTTCTGTGCATTCCACCTTGGCGAAGTGGTGCACCAATAAGGATCCTTATTAAATACTGAGGTATTTCCCCTTAACCATGTCTGGCTCTTAATTTTTAACACCAGGAAAGGCATCAGCTGACCATGGGGCTTGAAGCAGGAAAAGCTCTAAAGCATGGATGAGGGAGGGAAAGCTCTTGGCCAAGCCAAATAGCACAGGAGTCTTCAACTTTGTATTGGTAATGCAGAGAGAGTGGATGCCCACTGTAGACAGCAGTGAGGGCCCACTGTGTCAGACGGGGGATCTCTGCTCTGCAAAGCACTTGGGATTGCAGTGGAGTTGGTCTTAGGGAACCAGAATGAATCCCTGGTGTAGCTGCCCCTCTTCCTCTGGCTCGTCAGGGCAGCTGTGAGATGTGAGGCTTTGGGAAAGGAGGAGCAGAGCTGAACGTGGGACACCTGTAACATCTCCTGCTTTCTGGGCTGAGCACATCCTGGACTGGGGGCAAGGGATGGCGGCAGAGAAAAGGAGCAGAGCAACTTTTCTTGCTCAGCAAGGCCAGGAAGCTTCTCTTGGAGAAAGGAGATGGCCAGAAAGAGTGTTTAAGGGAAGCTGATGTCCTGCAGCATTTCCCTTTTCCAGGCTTCTGCCCACTGCTTCAGGAACTGCCAGCAGGACCTTCTGCTGTTCTCTGATTCCCAGCAAAGCCAGCATGAGCCAAGCTGAGCCAGGTTCATCCCTGATGGAGCTGCCTGTCTTGGGGACCCTTGTCCCAGGTGATGCCTGGAATTGGGCTTACCTAGAAACAGAGGCCAGACAAAGTTAAAAGGATAAAAGCAGATATATTTAATGAAGGACCTTCAGGTACATTAAAGGCAGATGAAGCCTCCCAAGGGGCTACACTCAAAATGGATGATGGTCACGAGTTTTTCAGACAAATGTATGTTTGGTCTGTTTGCATATCAGGGGTTGGTTCTCCAATTATACCTTCAGGTAATGAAGTATTTCCCCAGTTTGCTCCCCCCCTCCCTGATTCACTTTTGTTTATACTTTTTGGATCCTGAGACAGAGGGTGTCCTTAGTTCTCAGGCTTAGAAGGATTGTCTGACCAAAATGTGAAGAGGGCTTACTCACACTCTAGAGGGAGTTACACACGAATGCAATACAGGATCTGAAAAATATAAAAGCTTAAATCTTAAGGCATCACAGGGACCTGAACCCACTTGTCCCTCTGTGCTGACACTGCCTGAGAACTGATCAGGGAGAGCAGCTGGAGTTCCAGACACACCCGACTGGACAGGGAGATTTTTAGGGAGGTGGGAAAGGCAGAACACGAGCTGATAACTGGTGCAGGATCCAGCTGTGAGTGGAGTGGGCAGAGAAGAATGCACCCAAAGCAATGGTGCAAGGACTTGTCATTGTCATGGCAGAGCTCCAGAGGTGCAGGTTTGTGGAGACCTACACAGAGTGTTCTTTGTTTCTTCTGTTACATCTTCATCAGCCATATTTTACCAAAATTCGTAAGATTTTGGTAAGAAAGGTATGGAGATGAGAAGCTCTCAGCAGTTTGTCCTGCATTATATCATCCTTCTTTGTTGTAATACACTTTTCTATTCTTTCTCTAATTGGATCTTCATGCCTTTCATCTCATAATTCTTTAGAAATCTTTATGAATTCTTTAGAAGTCTTTTCATGCACTGTACAGTTACAGAATAATGGTGTAACTGAAAGAAATGCTGATAATTAACAAGGTTGTAAACAATGCAAAAACCTAAAGTGATGCAATTTTAAAAAGTCAATGGAATTCTTTAAAATGTCATTGCAGTAAGTGAAAAATAGGGGAACATTTAAAATTTTACACTGACTGATGTTTCTTTTACTGACAAAAAACCCACAACCATAGCAGTTCATTCCCTGGTCAGAAGCTCTGCTCTCAAACTGCTGGGCACAGCACAGCCCCGCTGCTGTGGTTTTCTTCCCCACAATCACAGCCTGCACAAACACAGCAAAGCAGAGAGGAAACTTCTGCAAAGGGGCTCCTCCTGCACACCCCCTCTCCCCCAAGGCAATTTTTATCTTGGGGGCTGAGCTTGGAGGTACCTCTGGAATTCCTCTGCTCCAACCCTACTGCTCCATTGGGGCCAATTGCAGCTTATGTCCCAGGATCAGGTACATCCAAGGCAGCTGCTTACCCCAACATTCAGGTTTTAAGTGTGGATGTGTCAATCAGAGATTTCTGGCTGGAAGCCAGCAGCAAATGCCCCTCATCCCTGGGAGCTGGATCTGTTCTCCTCCCAGAAAGAGGAGAGTGGAAAGGAGCAGGAAACTGGACATGGCTCTGTTTGGACCTGAGCAGCTTTGGCTCACACATTCAGCAAAGTCATCACAGCAAGAAATTCCTGTGAGGGTCCAAACTCTGCCTCAATTTGCTGCGAAATCTCTCATCTTCCTCACCGTCTTCCCAGCATGGCCTAGAACATGCTCTGAGAAAGGTCAGAGCACAATGAGAGAAATGGAATTGCATCGGAACATGCTTTTCCTAAGGGAAGTTTCCAAAGTTTAATTTGATTCTCTAAATGTGCCGAGTGAATCCCATTGGCCTCAAGTTTCTGCTCCAAAATTCCACCAAGGCGATGGAGCCCCTAAAAGTAGAAACATCCTGTCTCATGAACCTGAAAAACATCTCAAACTGCACTGAGCACAAACCTGTGGATGAGGCAGCTCTCCTGTGTAGCAGAGCTGTGCCATTCTGGGGCTCCATGGATGGATTGCCTGGGGCAGCTCTGCTCTCATGAGAGGTTTTTGTATGAGCAGCTGAGCCCAGCACCCGCTGTCCTTACCATGAGTTCAGGACAGCTGCAAATGAGAATGACAGGCTTAGGGTTAACATATCTTCACTTCTGCACTTTCAGGTTTAATCACACTTTACTCACATTTAATTTGTTCTGGTTGTTTCCTCTCCCATGATATTCCCAATATCAGCTGTGAACTGGGAGGGAGGAAAGACTGGTTCCTCCCACTTCCAACAGAATGGCTTTTCCCTTGGAACAGAGAAATGAAGGGCTGGGCTCTGATCAGAGACGTTTGTAGTGCTCTGATAGTCAGTCCTTGCCCCTGAGAGCCTCTCCTGATCTCACAGTTGGCAGAACTGCACTGAGGAGAGAACCAGCCCTACAAAGCCCAACTCTGTCAATAAGACAAGCCCCTACGGCTGAAGTGAATGTGCAGAGCCCCAGAACTTTGCTGTCGGGGGGGAGATCAGAGCCAACTTCCCCCCAAGTGGTGCCCATGTTGGACCTAATGGCTTCATGTCCCCCCAAGTGGCACAACTGGAACAGCCAAAGGGTTCTCTCAGCCCTTCCTGTGTGTCTCCAGACATCCCACACTGAGCACTAGGGACATCAGGGCAGTTCAGAGCTGTGGGACAAGTAAAAATCCAAATAATTTCCCAAGGAGATGCTCCACAGGGTCTTTATTGTCAGCATTGTCACTTGGTCTGTGTTGTGCTTGGCTGTAATGGGGTTGGCTCCTGGCAAGGAGAAGTACCCAAGCAAATATCACTTTTTTGGAGATCAGGAACCTCTAGTATGACTGGCTTTTATATAAAAAAAGCCCCAGCAAAAAGCATACAAGGTATTTTGGGATCCCCAAACATCTGTGATCCACTTTCAGAGAAACATGGATACAGGGCAGTCCAATGTAATGTGAGCAGGAAAGGATTTGGGTCCCCCTTGAGCAGCATTTTACACATGCCCCACAAGTCACACATTGTGAGAGTCAGCACAACACTCGAGCACTTGAGACCACAAGAAAAGACATAATTTTTTATTTGATTGCCTATTTAATGAAGTAAAAGATGAAGGCCTAACAGGCAAGAGGGATGAATCCAAGGGAATGGAAGCTGCAGAAGCTCTGGATACATCTCTTTGGTCTGGGCTGACAGCTCCTCATGGCTCCTGTGGGGAGGGGATAGAGCACGTGGCATTGCAAATGTCATGCACAGGCATGTTCTTGGTCTCCATGAATTTCACAGTCCAGACTTGTGTGACTCTCCCTGTCCTGGAACAAGGAGATATTCTGCTGTGTTGTCCCTCCTGTAGATATTGGAGCTGTTGAAGTTCCCCACAAGGACTATGCCCTGTGAATGTGAAGCTGATCCTGTCTGTCAGTAGAGGCCTCACCCCCTTGTTCTCTCTGCTCAGAAGGCCAGGAGCATCTCCCACTGTAATGTCACCTGGAGATCTCTTTTTAATCCTTACCCTGGAGCTCTCCCTTGGTTCCTCAGCCATCCCCAGGGGAGCTCCATGGACTCCAACTGCTCTGTCACATAATGGGAAACTCTTCCTCCTTGTCTTCCCAGCCTGTCCTTCCTAAAGACCCATGTGGCTCCATTGCAACACTCCAGTCATGGGAGCCATTGCACCACATTGCCCTTACCCCAATAAGATCAAAGTCCTGACACTATACCCCTGTGTCTGCCTCATCCTCTTTACTCCCCACAAGGGCTGCCTTAGTGCACAGGCCCTTCCCAGAAGCCCATCAGCACAGGGACTGCCCAGAAAGTCCTTGGGGGTTTGAACATCATCAGCACTTCCTGGTGAAAATGCCAGTGCTGGAAGTGACCCTGCTGCAGCCTCACTTGTTTGTGTTTCATTTCTATCCCATCACCCCATGGCCTTTGCTCATCAGCCCTGTCACTCCCTTACAGGATGGCCAGTCTGTCTCTCCTTCTCACATCATTCCCAGTTTAAAGCTGAATTTCCAGGGTCAGCCATCCTATCAGAAGAAGCAGCTTTTCCATGCTTGGTGAGGGGATGCATCCCAGCTCTGCCCGGGGGATGCTGACCTGCAGTGTCCACTCATCAGAAAACCCAAAATTCTGTTGCCCAAATCAGCATCACAGCCAGTTCTTGACCTGTAGTATCAGCCTCCTCCTCTCACCCTTTCCACCTTCCTCAGCAGGACTGAGGAGAAAATCGTAACAGCCCCCATGGCCCCGTCTACCACCCCCAGAGCTGTGTAGCCACTTGTGCCTATGCCCAGTTTGCCCTGGCAGAATCCCTTGGATGCACCTCACAAAAGAGCTGGGAGTAGCAGAGAAAAGACAGAACAGGGTAGGGGCAAAGGGGCAGGAGGGCCTTGCAGGGAGGAGGCTGTTCCAGAGGGACAGGCAAACACAGCTCATGCTCCAGGCTCAGAGGGTACAGAAATGCAAGCAGGGCCTCTGCAATTGCAGTGGCCACAGCAGGGGCTGGGGCAGGGCCCCCGTTGGCCACGGCCACTCATCCTGGGAAAGACCCTGCCAGCCCTGCAGCAGGACCAGTCTCAGGCACACTGCAAGCCCCGGGCCATGCAGCTCTTGAAGCGCTGGGCAGAGCTCAGCCCACAGCAGACACTGCAAGGAGAGGCTGTTGCTGCAGTGCCCCAAACAATGCTGGGCCAGGGGGGACATGCCAGACTGTCTCCTGCTCACCCAGCCTTTCTCCTGCTGCTGCTGGGTGAGTTGGGGGATGGCTTTGCCTTGGGGCTTAGCACTGCAGGGGTGCTGGACAGGGCAGGATGGGGCTCATCAGAGTCTAGACACAGACATCAAAACCCCCCTCACCAATTCTCTCCAGGCAGCAGCAAGTTCCCAGCCATGAGGCTGAAGTGACCAAGAACAATGAAACACAGTGTGAATACCAACCCCTCCCTCTGAGTGACCCATGGACCCCTCTGTCCCTGAGCTCATGGACCAGCCATGCCGCTGCCTCAGGAGATGCATCAGGATTAAGTGACCTGCCCCAAATCCCTTTCCATGATTGCCATCCCCTCCCCTCATGGCAGGACTTTTCCAAACTCTCCACACAATCCCAGCAACCCATGTCTCAGTGGTATTTGCAAAACCACTGCCCATTGCACAGGGGCAGATCTCTCCACACGCCACTGCTCCATTTCTTCCCTGCATGCACTGCCCAGCTTCTGCCTGCAGAAGAAAGTAGACAACAGACACCCCACATCCCCTCTCCACACCCAGAGAGAGGACAGCTTCTTGGGCTGCCAGGAGTGGGGTGAGATTAGGGGAAAACAGAGCAGGGGATTCTATCCTCATCCTGGGGGGATCTGCTGTTTAAAGGCAGGGTGAGGCTTGTCACTCCCAGAACAGGAAGCAAGGCCTCACTCTGTGCTTTTTTCCCCACCAGACTCCACCATCACCAACATTGGATGTAACAGGGTGAGTTGTGGCACAGCCTTAGTTCCAAAGCAGGGAGCAGCATCCGTTGACAGGATGTGAGTGTCAGGGTCTGGTCCAGTGGTTTCAGTTTGGGCATTCCACAAAGAACTGAACAGAAGCACTTTCATTTATAAAGTATTTTTTCAACACCCCACATTATTATATTTTCTCAAAACCTTCTGGAAATACATTCCAGGTAAAATTAATATAAATATATAAAAAAAAAATTTCATGCTGAAATGTCAGGTGTAAAACCTTGAGGCTTTTCAAGTTGGGAAAGCAAATAAAAATTGAAGTCAAAGGCCCAGCTCCTTCCAGCATTCCTGCAGCCCAGTGCTTGAGGCTTGTGCACGGCTTGCAGCCAGCAGCTGAAATAACAGTTTCCTTTTCCCTCAAAAGCCTCACAGGCAAGAGCTGAAGAGCAGCACAGAATATGCCCCAGAGAGGCCCTCCCCCAGCCAGCCCTGGTAGCTCCAGCATGGCAAGTGGCCCGGGACAATCATCCACACCAGCCTTGGCTCTCTGGCACAGCTCCTGCACTGGGAAAACAGGGTTGGGGGGGTCCAGCCTAGGCTCTGGTTGAGGGTCCCCATGGGGTGTGGGGGTCCTGGGGGCTCTTTGAGGGGTTCCAGAAAGTCATGGAGGGACCCAAGCGGATTTGGGGGGTTCTGGAGGGGGAGGGTGAGAGGTTCAACAGAGTGTTTTGGGGACCCCAGAGTGGGTTTGAGGGTCCCAGGGGTGCCTGGGGTATCCCGGAGGGTGGTTTGGGGCCCTCGGGGGAGAGTTGGGGAGTCCCAGGGGTGCCTGGGGGGAGCCAAGGCGGAAGTTGGGAGA
>VZTZ01000565.1:22846-49544 GCA_013400955.1 Drymodes brunneopygia
CTCCCAATCCCTCTTCCCAAAAACACCCAGAGCCTTGGGATTAAAAAGGTCTCAGGCCTGATGGCCCAGGACAGGCCATCACAAAAGACTCCAGAAATCGGGGGGGCACAGGGGATGCCTGCCCCATCTTCCCCCAAAACCTCCCCTCAGGGGTTCTGAGCCCCCTAATTTTCCCATGGTGGGGTCCCAGCTCCTTCAATCTCCCCCTCAACCCTCTCAAAACCCCTCTCAGGGGGGTCCCAGGCCTCCCAGTCTCCGCTTCAAGCCCCCCCTGCAGGGGCCTCTCTTTCTCGTCCAGGGCATGGCAATGTCCTGGGGGGAGCACAAGGGGATGTTGGGGACTCCCCAAACCACCCCAAACTCCCCCTTTTCACCCTAAATCCTCCCAATTCACCCCCAACCTAAATTCTGTGCCCCCTGGGTGAGCTCCTCCTTCTCCTCCATGGGACTGGGGGGCCACAGGGAGGACTGGGGATCCCCTGAAACCAAACCTTCTCCCCAACGCCCTTTTCTGCTCCATTCTCCCTTTTTCCCCCCAATCCAAATTTTCCCATCTCTCCCATTTTTTAGCCTCAAGGAACCACTTTTACACACCAAATCCTGCTCCCAAGCCCCAAAATTCCGTCCCTGCACCCCAAGCTTCCCTTCTCACACTAAAATTCCTCATTCCACCCCAAATCCCCTGATTCCGTTCCAAATCCCCCTTCCACCCCAAATCCATCTTTTAAGTCCCAAATCCCTCTCCAGACTCAAATTCTTGTTTCCCCCCAAATTCCTGTTCCAAATTCTCCTCTCTGCATTCCAAATCCCCCCACTTCCACCCCAAATCTGCCATACCTGTCCAAAATTCCCCTGGCCCCACCTCAAATTTCCTCTTTTACCCCACAACTTCTCTTCTTGTACCCAAATCCCCTCCTATACCCCAAAATCCCTCATTTCCACACCAAATCCCACCTCTTGTCCTAAAACCCCCAAATCCCTCTCATACCCCCAAATTCCTCTCCTCCATTCTCACCCCAAAATCCCCATTCCCACCCAAAATCCCCTCCCTGTACCCCAAATCTCACATTTCCACTCCAAACCCCTCCCTGTACCCCAAATCCTCCATTTCTACCCCAAATTTACACCCCAAATTCTCTTACACCAAAACCTTCATTCCCACCCCAAATCTGTTGCATGGGCCACAAATTCTCCATTCCCCCCAAAACCTCAACTGTTGCCCCAAATCCCACATTCCCATCCCAAATCCTGTTGTCACTACAAATCCCTGCCCATACCCTAAATCCTCTCTTCTGACCCGCAAATTCCTCCNCGCGCCACACCGCTCTGGCAGGCGACACCGCCTGTGTGGCCACGCCCCCACATGGACCACGCCCACGCCGAGCCCCGCCCCGCCCCACCTACTCAGTCACGTCCTGCGGCGGCTCCGTGTGCCTCCGGCATCCGCCGTGCTCGCTGCTGCTGGGCGCACA
Organism: Drymodes brunneopygia; assembly: GCA_013400955.1. NCBI lineage: Eukaryota > Metazoa > Chordata > Aves > Passeriformes > Petroicidae > Drymodes > Drymodes brunneopygia. The sequence goes on from VZTZ01000565.1 coordinate 24,319, forward strand.
CCTTCCTTTTTTGCGTGATTCCAGACACGACAGGCCTGCTCAGCCCAGCCCGCCTTCTGCCTTGCCTGCTTGACTCCTGACACTTGGGAATTTCCTGCTCGTGTGCGCTTCGTAGGTGATGTTTTAACGAATGACCACCACTGAGGGATCCCAGCACCTGCAAAAGCATTTTCCATGGAGGCTTTACTCACCATTTCCCTGAGCACAGGGAGCCGCTTTCCAAGCTAAAATTGCATAGGTGTTCCCGGGCATTTGGGTGCAAAGGAGTTCCAAACTGAAATCCCATCCAAAGGCAAAAGCCGAGTTGCACTCACCCATCAAATGATGCTTCTGTCCATGCCAGCAACTTGGTGGTAGTGAGCAATCTCTCACTTGGGAATGCTGCCACAAATGTTTCCCACCAACTCTCTGCGTGCTGTTGGTACAGTTTAGTTTGGCTTCGAGCACTGACTTCTCCCTGCATTTTCTGCTGATGAACTCTCCTGCTGTGGGACTGCAAGAAACTTTTGGGATGCATTTAGTCCGACACTTGTTTGTGAAACTTTCCNAAATCTGCCATACCTGTCCAAAATTCCCCTGGCCCCACCTCAAATTTCCTCTTTTACCCCACAACTTCTCTTCTTGTACCCAAATCCCCTCCTATACCCCAAAATCCCTCATTTCCACACCAAATCCCACCTCTTGTCCTAAAACCCCCAAATCCCTCTCATACCCCCAAATTCCTCTCCTCCATTCTCACCCCAAAATCCCCATTCCCACCCAAAATCCCCTCCCTGTACCCCAAATCTCACATTTCCACTCCAAACCCCTCCCTGTACCCCAAATCCTCCATTTCTACCCCAAATTTACACCCCAAATTCTCTTACACCAAAACCTTCATTCCCACCCCAAATCTGTTGCATGGGCCACAAATTCTCCATTCCCCCCAAAACCTCAACTGTTGCCCCAAATCCCACATTCCCATCCCAAATCCTGTTGTCACTACAAATCCCTGCCCATACCCTAAATCCTCTCTTCTGACCCGCAAATTCCTCCATTCTCACCTTAAATCTCATCTCCGTACCCCAAATCTTTTCCCTGTACCCAAAATCCCTCCTTTCTTGCCCAAATCCCCTCATTCCAACCCAAACTCCCGCCCCGACTCCAAATCTCCCCTTTCTCATCGCAAATCCCTCCCAGAACCCCAAATCCCCGATCCCACCCCAAATCCTCTCCCTGCACCCCAAATACCCCATTTACCACCCCAAATTCCCAATTCCTGCTGCAAATCCCTTCAACCCCTCCCAAACCCCGTCCCTTCACGCGCCNCCTGACACTTGGGAATTTCCTGCTCGTGTGCGCTTCGTAGGTGATGTTTTAACGAATGACCACCACTGAGGGATCCCAGCACCTGCAAAAGCATTTTCCATGGAGGCTTTACTCACCATTTCCCTGAGCACAGGGAGCCGCTTTCCAAGCTAAAATTGCATAGGTGTTCCCGGGCATTTGGGTGCAAAGGAGTTCCAAACTGAAATCCCATCCAAAGGCAAAAGCCGAGTTGCACTCACCCATCAAATGATGCTTCTGTCCATGCCAGCAACTTGGTGGTAGTGAGCAATCTCTCACTTGGGAATGCTGCCACAAATGTTTCCCACCAACTCTCTGCGTGCTGTTGGTACAGTTTAGTTTGGCTTCGAGCACTGACTTCTCCCTGCATTTTCTGCTGATGAACTCTCCTGCTGTGGGACTGCAAGAAACTTTTGGGATGCATTTAGTCCGACACTTGTTTGTGAAACTTTCCTAGGCCTATTGAGGAACCCATACAAGTCACTGAAATCCCTTTCCAAGAACTAAACTATTATGATTCTCCATCTCCCGTTTGTAATCCGTTTCTCTCCCATCGGTTCTTGCCAAGAGGCATTTCCCTTCCATAAGAAGAAAGGTGGTAGGAATGTGATGTGTTAAAAACAGGTACACGAACAAAAAAAATTTAGCAGAATAATATTGAACTTACTAGTAGAACAAAGGCAAAAACAGCGCTGGGTGCATAACATATCTGCTAGAGGCATGGTTTTCGTTCATTTCACAATGGGTTGAATACTTTCTTTTACTGTTACATATTCATTAAACTCAGAAAAAATTTACACTTCACACACCCCTCTCTCCCTGGTCTCTGCCCCCCCTCCTCCTGGTGTGGCGCCTCTTCAGGTATCTGGACAGTGTCAGGCAGAGGCTTCCTTGACAGATGTGAATTAGGGTGAGTGACGTTATCTTCTTTGTTTCCTTTAAGATGCCTTGATCTTTGTCTCTGTAATTCATCAACTCAAAAGACATTTATAGCTATATATTCATGACTATGTTTCTCAATATATCACAACTATCTTGAGGTTATATTTTTACTACAATCTTGTTTGTACTTAGCTGTATTTTATCACAATGCTATTTCTATGTAGTACATTATTTCTAGCAAATGCAAAAGCCAACATTTATCATTTACTCATTTATTACACACAGCTTTGGATTCCCCAGGTCAGACTTGGTGGTGTGAACCAGCAGAGCCAACAGTGCAGAAGCGAACCCTCTGTGTGCTGACACCGCCTGACAGCTGCGTGGGAAGAGCAGCTGGACTTCCAGCTGGCACACACAGTTGGACATAGAGATTTCCAGCGTGGTGAGAAAAGGCAGCACAGGAGCTGAGAACTGGGGCAGGATGGAGCTCTGAGGGGAGTCGGCAAAGAGGGAACCACCCAAAGCAACAGTGCAAGGACTTGCTGTGGCCATGGCAGTGTTAAGGAAACAATCCAGTGTGACCATTGCTGAGTCTCTCTGGGAAAGCTGCCAAGGCCAGAGATTTTAACTGCTGGGACTGGAGCCCCTCCACAGCGGTGGCTCCAGTGACCCCACACATCCCTGATGAGTCCCCACACCCCCCACTGCCACAGCCAAACAAGGTTTCCTCACCGCTTCAAGCCCAGGTTTCCCATAGCAGAGTTTCAGATGTCTAGTTCCACAAAGCCATTTATTCACAGTGCAGTAACACAGGAACACCTGCTGCGTCTGAGCAGGACCCTGAACGAAGGACACCTGAACTCATGTAATTTTTCTCACCATTTTCTCTTTTTTACTCACATTTCCCACCCTTTTCCCCAAGTTTCCAACCATTTTTCCTCTCACACTTCCTGCCCTTCTGTCCCGTCAAATTTCCCATAATTTTTGGCCTCATATTTCCTGCCTTTTCCCCCCTTATGTTTTGCACCCATTTTTCCTCTAATTTCCTGTCTTCTTCCCCTCATGTTTCCTGTCTTTTCCCTTCATGTTTCCTGTCTTTTTCCCCTTACATTTCCTGTCCTTTATTCCCCTCATGTTTCCTACCCTTTTCTCCCTTCACGTTGCCTGCCCTTTTCCCCCCTCACCTTTCCCACCATTTTTCCCCCTCACACTTCCTGCCCTTCTGTCCCTTCACATTTGCCATCATTTTTTTCCCCTGACATTTCCCATCGTTTTGCCCCTTCTGTTTTGCACCCTTTTTTCCTCTCATTTCCCATCCTTTTTGCTCAAGTTTCCTATCCTTTTTGCCTTGCAGTTCCCACCCTTTTCTCCCTTCAGGTTCCCCACCATTTGGTCCCCTCACATTTCCCAGTGCTTTTCCCTCTCATGTTTCCCACCCTTTTCTCACCTGTTTCCTGCCCCTTTCTCCCCTCACATTCCCCATTTGGTCCCCTCACGTTTCCTGCCCTTTCNAACACCTGCTGCGTCTGAGCAGGACCCTGAACGAAGGACACCTGAACTCATGTAATTTTTCTCACCATTTTCTCTTTTTTACTCACATTTCCCACCCTTTTCCCCAAGTTTCCAACCATTTTTCCTCTCACACTTCCTGCCCTTCTGTCCCGTCAAATTTCCCATAATTTTTGGCCTCATATTTCCTGCCTTTTCCCCCCTTATGTTTTGCACCCATTTTTCCTCTAATTTCCTGTCTTCTTCCCCTCATGTTTCCTGTCTTTTCCCTTCATGTTTCCTGTCTTTTTCCCCTTACATTTCCTGTCCTTTATTCCCCTCATGTTTCCTACCCTTTTCTCCCTTCACGTTGCCTGCCCTTTTCCCCCCTCACCTTTCCCACCATTTTTCCCCCTCACACTTCCTGCCCTTCTGTCCCTTCACATTTGCCATCATTTTTTTCCCCTGACATTTCCCATCGTTTTGCCCCTTCTGTTTTGCACCCTTTTTTCCTCTCATTTCCCATCCTTTTTGCTCAAGTTTCCTATCCTTTTTGCCTTGCAGTTCCCACCCTTTTCTCCCTTCAGGTTCCCCACCATTTGGTCCCCTCACATTTCCCAGTGCTTTTCCCTCTCATGTTTCCCACCCTTTTCTCACCTGTTTCCTGCCCCTTTCTCCCCTCACATTCCCCATTTGGTCCCCTCACGTTTCCTGCCCTTTCCTCCTTTCATGTCCCCCGCCATTTTCTCCCCTCACATTCCCCACCATTTTGTCCCCTCACATTACCCACCCTTTTTTCCCTCACATTTCCCACCCACAGTTCTTGCTTTTTCTCCTAAGTCTCTCTGCTAGCTTAAATATAAGTGCTTCCATATTGCTTAAAAATGGTGCACTATACCTGTAGGTAAAGATATCTGTGTGGTGCAAGTCATTAACATTTCTGTAATTGATTTAAATACGTTGTTGTATTTAAAAAGGTAATACGTGGATGTACAGAATATAGGTGATAGAGGAACAGGCCTTGNCTCCCTTCACGTTGCCTGCCCTTTTCCCCCCTCACCTTTCCCACCATTTTTCCCCCTCACACTTCCTGCCCTTCTGTCCCTTCACATTTGCCATCATTTTTTTCCCCTGACATTTCCCATCGTTTTGCCCCTTCTGTTTTGCACCCTTTTTTCCTCTCATTTCCCATCCTTTTTGCTCAAGTTTCCTATCCTTTTTGCCTTGCAGTTCCCACCCTTTTCTCCCTTCAGGTTCCCCACCATTTGGTCCCCTCACATTTCCCAGTGCTTTTCCCTCTCATGTTTCCCACCCTTTTCTCACCTGTTTCCTGCCCCTTTCTCCCCTCACATTCCCCATTTGGTCCCCTCACGTTTCCTGCCCTTTCCTCCTTTCATGTCCCCCGCCATTTTCTCCCCTCACATTCCCCACCATTTTGTCCCCTCACATTACCCACCCTTTTTTCCCTCACATTTCCCACCCACAGTTCTTGCTTTTTCTCCTAAGTCTCTCTGCTAGCTTAAATATAAGTGCTTCCATATTGCTTAAAAATGGTGCACTATACCTGTAGGTAAAGATATCTGTGTGGTGCAAGTCATTAACATTTCTGTAATTGATTTAAATACGTTGTTGTATTTAAAAAGGTAATACGTGGATGTACAGAATATAGGTGATAGAGGAACAGGCCTTGAAAGCCAGAGTGACCTCCCTGTAAAACATCCAGGTCACCAGGGAAGTGGCAGGAGAGTGTTGTGGGTTTGTGAACTGCTGGGCCTGTCAGAGGTGAGAATCACTGCCTGTTACCTTAAAAGGCATTGTTTACCTGTTACCATAAAAGGAAACACTGTGAAATAGAATAAGGTGATTGGGGGAACACTGTGGTGTAGTAGTTTCACTGTGGTGAACTACTTCCTGTTTATGTGATAGTATAAAAAGAACTTTCTCTATGCAATAAACGTCTTTGTACGCCACCACCTTTTGTGAAGTCCATGACCTCTGCTCAATCACCGCACTAATATATATCTAACTAATATGTATAAATATTCATAATGTCTATAATTTATATAATAGATATTATTTATTAATATGTTTGTAAATTATACATAATTTTAATATATATAATTCATATACATTGTATACAAATTTAAATTATATATATATTAACTTTGTAGAACTATAGCTGATTCTAAAAGGTCTGAGGCTGAGCTTAGATCCAGCCACAGCAACTCCTCTCCAAGGATTTCAGACAGCCAGGTTGGAGCGCCCAGGATCCTTCTCTCTGGCCCGCAATATTTCAGACTCTGTGACAGAAGCAGAGCCCACCTGAGCCCTCGTGTCTGCACACAAGGGGCCGTCGCAAGGCCCGGGAATACAAGCAGATGCACTGGGGGGATGTGGCTGTGTGCGGGGAGGCAGCCCAGCACAGCTTCTCTTACCTTTCTGCTAACAGATGAACTTGAAGTGGGCACAGAGACCATGCAGAGCCATAGAGCTGCCCTTTGTGCCTTGAATGCCTTGAAGAGATGTCCCAGCAGCTTCCCCAGGACCGGGATCTGGATCTCTCCACAGGCAGCACCTCTGAGCTCGTTTTGAGCAGTCTGGGGGAGGCAGGCAGAAGAGCAGAATGGCTGAGGACAGGCAGCTCAGCCATTTGGCAGGAGCCAGGAGGGGACTGGTCACGACCTCTGGCTTTTTCTAGACCACCTCAGGCAATGCTCAAGGGCTGTGGGGAATGGGTCCCTACTGCTTAGGGCTATGCTGGAGTCAGCAGCCACAGAAACACCGGGTTGTGCTTTGAGAAGGACCTTAGAAAGCCAGGGCATCCTTTCCACACCTCCTGGTTCAGCAGCTGTTTGAGTTTGTGTCCCTGACAAGCCTGATCTCAAGGTCCCTCTCTGCTCAGCGGCACCAGCAGCACAGCGTGCACGGGGAGAATCCTGATCTTGGCCGCTTCCTTGGAGCCTTCAGGATCAATCTGGTCTGAGCTGCCAGGGAACACATGGAGGGATCCTTGTCTCCTGCTGGCATTGTGTCAAGCTCTAGGACAGAAAGAGAGAACAAATGAGCTGCCATGTGTGCAGAGAGCCCTCGGCTCCCCTGAGCCCTGGCTCCCCACTCACCCAAGAGGAGCTGAGCCAGGATGTCCTCACTCTTCTCTGTCAGGTTCTTTGCAGCCAGCCCTGGGCACAGAGCTCTGTCAGCCCCTGCTCCCCAGCGTGCTGCCAGCAGCGTGGCTTCTGGCCCTGCCTGACTCCCTCAGCAGCCTGGGGGTGGCACTGGGCAAGGCAACCACTAAAGCTACCCGTGTGAGCCCGGTGGGCACAGGGAGGCCAAGGCGCTGCTGGTGCCAGCAACAGGGTTGGGATAGCCAGGGCCAGGCTGCCCAAAGAGGGACCCTGGGCACTGGCACTCACCAGTGAACCTGAGGGCCGCCTCTCTCATTGGTGCCTCAGGGCTCCTCAGGTAGGGCTGGCTGTCTCACATAAACTGTTCAGCCCCGCTGCTGTCCTTGGCCAGCTGCAGAGAACATAAGGCTTTGGGCATTTCTCAGAGGCCCCCAGCTGGCTCAAGCAGTGCCTCCTGCCAGCACTTCTGTGGCTCAGAGCCCTCCCTCATGCTGGGAGCATGGAAGGGACATGGGCCTGGACAAGGCTCCTGTTCTTGAGACAGGAACAAGGCTGCATATCCAGGCTGGGGGCCCTGCACTGCAGCAGCCCCGGGGAGGCCCAGCTGCAGAGCTCACAGCCCCGGCACTGTGTGGTGGGCAACCCTCACCCAGCCTGGGGCTCGTCCTCACCAAGCACTTGCCCATCCTCCACATCTGCTCTGTCTGTGCCAGCTGCTTGAGCTCTTTCCACTTGAGCAGCTCTGCTACAGCCAGCATGGCTTCCTTGCAGGCCTGCAGGACAGAAGCTGGCAGGTGGCACCAGGGCCTGTGCAAGGAGGCCTGGCCTTTGTTCCTGGGGTGGCCATGCCCTTAGGATGCTGAGACATGCTCTTGCCAAATAATCCAGGGCTCTCTTGGGGACAGCTCTGGACTGCAGGGATTGAGGTGCAAAGCCCTGCAGGAACAACAGTGGGAACAACTGAGAAGCCTTTGGGGACACACGTGTCCAGGCCTCAGTGGTGCCGGGCTGCTGCCGAGTCCTGCTAGAGCAGGCAGGGCAGGGGGTGGCAATGGCTGTGCCAGCTTGTCTGACCCTGCTGGCGTTGCTTGCCTGGGCCTGCGCTGGAGGGACGCTGCCCACTGCCAGCAGCCCTCACCCCGATGCCTGGGCCCCCTGCGGGGTGTGAGCCATGCCTCGCTGGCTCAGTGCTCAGCCTGGCCATCAGTACCTTGGCCATGCTGAGGGCCTGGTCACTCGTGAAGCAGGAGCTGGACCTTCCACGTGTTTCTCTTCATGAGCTCCTTGTCCTTCCACACAGTTCTGCCCAGCAGCTCTCTGAAGAGGCAGATGGAGTGCTGCTGCACACAGTCTTCCTTCTGGAAGGAAGGAGGAAAGGTGAGTTTGGCACACAGCAGCTCCCTCCCCATGGCCACGAGGGGCTGAGCCGAGGGGGCTGAGGCGAGGGAGGATGCTCTGGGGTCCCAGCCCAGAGCAGGCAGAGACAGCATTGGGCTGCAAAGCCCAGAATCCATCCCAGGGGAGTCCATGGGAGCAGGGCCTGCTCCCAGCACTGCTCCCAGGGCTGGGCTGCAGGGCAGCTGCCATTGCCCAGGGCCCCTCTGCGGGGCTCAGGCTCCCACATCAGCCTTACCATGTCAAAGAGGTGCCAGAGCCTCTGCACTACCATCACAGCCATGGCGCTGGCATCCTTCTTCTTCAGGTGCCCCAGCACATTTTGGCAGATGTCCAAGGCCATCACTGAAATGTCCCAAGGCCAATGCCGCAGGAATTTCAGCAACTCGGGCAGGAGGCCCTTCATTTTTCTTGCCTGTATGAAAGACAGTTTCCATTCCATGAGAATTTCTGTGCCAGGTTGGCTCCCCAGGCAGCCCCCAGGCCACACCATAGCAGGCAGGCCATTTGGAGCAGCCACCCCAGTACCTGAGCCCTAGCCCAGGCCAAGCCAACAGCCTCCCTGAGGCCCCAGAGTCCAGGTGCCACACGTGTGTGCCCCTGATAGCAGCCTGCTCACCGTCTTGGCTCTCTGTGACAGCGTCACAAGGACACTGAGCACCAGAGAGACCATTTCCATTCTTGGGGACCTCAGAAGGCTCAAGTCTTTGTACAGTCGACCCACTTTGTTCCCTTGCACATCATCAGAGGCCAGTATCTGGAAGAAAGCAGCAGAGAGCCTGGGCAGAGGTGGCAGGGCTCCCCTGGCACTGCTCCTGCTTCTCAGCGGCAGCTGAGGGCAAGGGCATGTGGGCTTTTCATGCTGACTCATGGACAAGAAAGCAAGGCAGGACTTCTGCCGCTGAGTGAAGACTTTTTTATTGTGGTCCGGCAGTGTGATGTGCAGCTCCTTCAAAACCTTCTCCAGAGTCTGGCGCACACAGAACATTGCCTTCCACAGACAGACTTTGTCGCTGCAAAGCAGAGCTCTGCCAGCAGGGCTGCCTGGGCCACCACAGCCACAGCAGCCTGGGCCAGCCCTGCAGGACTTGGGGTGCCAAGGACAGCAGCCCAGGCAGGTGGACACAGCTGTTCCCCTTGGGACAGCTGGGAGCAGTCAGCTGTCTCTGGGCTGGCCTGGCCATCTTTGGCTGCTGTGGGCCTGGGCGGGCAAGTGCGCTTGGATGGAGGGCCCAGCTCCCTTTGAGGCTCCTGCCACAAACAACTTGGAAAGTGTTCTTTGGCTCTGGCAGCCAGAGAGTCTTGGGGTCCCCGTTCCCACAGGGAATAAGCCCTCTGGGCTGTCTGGGACAGTACCTGAATATCAGTGCAACCTCTAGAGCTGTCGCGATGACCCACCCAGGCCACATATTCACCATCAGGACAAGCAGAGCACAAAATTTCTGAGCTGTTGTTTTTTTCTCATCACAGTAGGCAAAGATGTGTCTCACGACTTCTGGCACCTGTTGGAGGGAACAGAGGTGAGGCTGGTGCTGCCACTGCAGTGCAGTTGTGTCCTGGGTTGCCCTGCCCATTCCTCTGTCAGCACTTAAAGAACACAGTTAACTGGTCTCAAAGCACTGCCAAAGAAGGAAGTTCACATAAGATCAGCCACCTTATCAGGCACAGATGGCAAACTCGAAGCTGTTAATTACAGGCCTGAATGGAGGTTTGGAATAAGTCCACTGGACAAAATGCCACTGTGCACACTGTGAGAAAAGCCCAGGCAGCAACAATAGCAAGACGCCACACCTGGTGAGGCAGAGCTGGGTCAACTGTCTGCACAAAAATCCCCACCCTGGAAACCTGTGGCAAAAGGAAGCAACTGCTCACACATAAGCCAACCCAAGCTGTGACAACGCCACAGACACTTTGTGGCTATCTGGGATTTGTACAGATAAAAGTAGTACCTCAAGAACACCTGGGGGAATCCCCACAACCGAGATCAGAAGGGCCAGAGGGACGCCGCAGCGACCCATATTTTATGACAATATTGCTATGTAATCTGTGTGTGTGACGGTCTCGCATTGCCCATCTCTATCTCCCATTATCTTCTAAATAAAATCTATACTATTGACCTTGGCATATGGTCTTGTTTGCACCTTAATCTTGGCCGAGGAATCTTTTCAAAACCAGATCCTTCCATTATTTGGGTGTCAGAAGGGGGATCCTAACACCACCCTCTCTGCTGCCTCAAGGTAGCTTCAGGAGCCTCACAAAGCTGACTTTGGGAGGGAGGGGAGGAGGCAGGAAGCTGGCAGGGCTCAAGGGCAGGGCAATTCAACCACATGCCACTTACATCCATCACCCACATATCTGGGGATTTCATGGCCACCTCCAGAAACTCCATTGGTGCTTGCTTGTCCAGGAGGCTGGAGCATCCCAAGATCTCGATGGCCGCGAAGACAATGCCTGTCCTCTCAGCAGCCCTGAGGCATCTCCCAAAGGCCTGTGGCAGGAAGGAAGAGAGCAGAGAACTGTACCAGCCAGCGCCCCAAGGGTGCTGTTGGGCTGGGTAGCGCGAGCAGCCCTGGCCAGAGGTGCCAGGCAGTGCCGGCAGCAGTGGCTGCAGGAAAGCTGGCAGCAGTGCCCTGTCATGATCCACTAACACAAGCAGGAGTCGTGATGGTTCGTTAACCAAATCTCAGAGCGCAAAAGAAACAGGGACAAGGATTTTTAGTTTCAATGAAAATCAAAAGCACTTTTATTGAGTGCCAACAACATGATTATGTGATAGAGGAGAGAGAGAGAGATAAAGAAACAAAGTATAGAGAGAAAAAGAGAGAGAGAGAGAGAGAAATACCTACCAACGGCAACGAAGTCCTCATGGTCCGGAGCCAATAGATTCCGTCTTCTTTCCGTGGGGATATCTTGTAGGGGTCTTTTCAGAAGGTCTCTTTATAGTCTTTTTAAAAGTGAGGGGCAGCTGGCCAAGAGGTGCAAAAGCGAGGGGCAGCTGGCCAAGAGGTGCAAAAGCGAGGGGCAGCTGGCCAAGAGGCCCATTGTTTTGGGGTAACGGTACAGATGTACAGAACAAATCATTCCTGTGCAGTCCTTTCTGCCTTAGCAGCAAGAATGACGCAGTCTACTGTGGCATGCACCAATTTTCTCAGGAGTGTGTACCAGTTTGGGCACCTGCACTTGGCAGACATCCCACCTCGATCTGGCCGGACTTCTCTGTGCAAAAAGTCCTCTTTCCTCTTTGGGGTTTTTGGGTTTACAGTCTCTGTCCTCGTCGATGATCGTGAGGCAGATGAGGGACTTTTGTGCCGCCTCTTACATGCCCACAGTCCCTATGCTGGGGAGGATGAGGAGGGCCCCAGGGCAGGGAGGAGACCTGGGCTCTCAGATGTGGGGCACAGGCCCTACTGAGAGNGTAGCGCGAGCAGCCCTGGCCAGAGGTGCCAGGCAGTGCCGGCAGCAGTGGCTGCAGGAAAGCTGGCAGCAGTGCCCTGTCATGATCCACTAACACAAGCAGGAGTCGTGATGGTTCGTTAACCAAATCTCAGAGCGCAAAAGAAACAGGGACAAGGATTTTTAGTTTCAATGAAAATCAAAAGCACTTTTATTGAGTGCCAACAACATGATTATGTGATAGAGGAGAGAGAGAGAGATAAAGAAACAAAGTATAGAGAGAAAAAGAGAGAGAGAGAGAGAGAAATACCTACCAACGGCAACGAAGTCCTCATGGTCCGGAGCCAATAGATTCCGTCTTCTTTCCGTGGGGATATCTTGTAGGGGTCTTTTCAGAAGGTCTCTTTATAGTCTTTTTAAAAGTGAGGGGCAGCTGGCCAAGAGGTGCAAAAGCGAGGGGCAGCTGGCCAAGAGGTGCAAAAGCGAGGGGCAGCTGGCCAAGAGGCCCATTGTTTTGGGGTAACGGTACAGATGTACAGAACAAATCATTCCTGTGCAGTCCTTTCTGCCTTAGCAGCAAGAATGACGCAGTCTACTGTGGCATGCACCAATTTTCTCAGGAGTGTGTACCAGTTTGGGCACCTGCACTTGGCAGACATCCCACCTCGATCTGGCCGGACTTCTCTGTGCAAAAAGTCCTCTTTCCTCTTTGGGGTTTTTGGGTTTACAGTCTCTGTCCTCGTCGATGATCGTGAGGCAGATGAGGGACTTTTGTGCCGCCTCTTACATGCCCACAGTCCCTATGCTGGGGAGGATGAGGAGGGCCCCAGGGCAGGGAGGAGACCTGGGCTCTCAGATGTGGGGCACAGGCCCTACTGAGAGCCATGGCTCGTTGGTGGCCAGCAGGGCAGGAGCTGGCACCATAGTGCTCCCTGGTCGGGGACAGTGGGAACCCTCTGGCCAGGGACAGCCCTGCTGATTCTGCAGCCCTTTGCACACACAAATCCTCTGCTGATGCCACAGGTGAGAGGCCCAGCAAGGGGCAGGGCTCCTTACCTGAACTCTCCAGGCACTGGACATATTCAGCAGGGAGATGATCTCAGATTCCCAGTATGCTGGGAGCTCAGCATGAACGTCTGGTGGTGTGGCAGCTAAAGAGAGGGGAAACATGGATGTGTCAGTGAGACACAGCCGCTGGGCCAGCAGCCGAGCCAACCCTGACAAGCGTCGGCATCCAGGAATGGCTGGGGAGCAGTCGGTCACAGGAGGAGGTGGTGGGCACTGGTGGAAAGGGGGAGCTGCCTGCAGTGTGTGTAGCCAGTGCTGCCAGCTGAAGCTCCGAGCCCCTGGAGCTCTTCATGCAGCTCCCAGTTCCAGCATGGCTGCAGTACTGCTCAGGGGAGGGGCTGGTGGGGCTGGAGTGTGGCAGGGCAGGACACGAGCTGTCCAGGGGACATGGGGAAGGGGTAGTGTGGGGCTGAGTCCTGTGTGGAGCAGCAGCTCAGCTCCATGGGACCATCAAGAGCCTGGCACAGAGAGTGTGGGGCAGGAGCGGAGGTGACAGCAGCACTGGGGACATGGTGGCACCTGCACCAAGCACAAGGGGCCATTGCAAGGCCTGGGAAGACAAGCAGGGGTATCTGGGGCTCTTGCCATNACAAGCAGGGGTATCTGGGGATCTTGCCATGCACGTGGATGCAGCCCAGCACAGCTTCTCTTACGTTTCTGCTCAGAGAGGAATGTGAAGAGGGAGCAGAGAATATCCAAGCCATCAAGCTAGTTTCTTCTTTCCTAAACAACTTGAAAAACAGATGGCCCAGCAGCTTCCCCAGGACTGGGATCTGGATGTGTCTACTGACAGCACCGCTGTCCTCATTTTGACCAGCCTGGGGAGACAGGCAGAAGAGCAGAAGGGCTGATGGTGGACACCTGAGGCCTGAAGGCATCTCAGAGCTGTGGCTGTGCTAGGGCACAGGGATGGGCTGGCTGCAAGGTGGCCGCTCCTTACCTGCATAGTAGAAGAGTCGGCCAGCAAATGACTCAGCAGCCTAACCCTGCCCATGACCCTCTCCTGCACAGCTACTCTGTCAAAAAACCAGTAGTCCAGCAATTCCTGGGGAGAAGAGAGAAGCTGCAGGTAAGCCCTGCAAGCAGACACCCACTCCAGCAGCAGCAGCAGCAGCAGCAGAAGCAGCAGCAGCAGCAGCATGGCCCCACTCCTGAGACACACTGGCACTGTCCCTCCAGGCTTCCTGTGCCCTCAAGCAAAGACTGAACAGGCAGCTCCTGCCCCTGGGGGCCCTGACAGGCCTGGCACAAAGGCCCCAGGCAAGGTTGGTGGGCAGCAAGGAAGGCAGGGGCTGCTCTGTGCTCCACTGTGCTCCAGCAGAGCCTGCTTCCCCAGGGCAGCTGGGCACCCTCCCCATAGCATGCTCTGCTTGCATGGCACTGGGAGGTGTCCTGCTTCTGGCTGGGACAGGGCTCCTTTGGCAGGAGCTAGGACAAGACTGGACACAACCACTGGCTCCTTCCCCTCCAGGTGAGGAACAGTCCTCTGACGCCCCACTCTGTGCATGGGCTACACCTCCAAGATGTCCTACAGCATCTCACTGGTTTTGGAGGCAGGAGAGCTGAGCACTGTCACCTACAGCATGGTGTCCACGGCATGAAGGGTCTGCAAGGATGACAGAGAGCAGTGGTCATGATTCTGCTCTCCCTCCTACCTCCAGAAGACTGATCTGAACTGCCAGTGTGAGGGGAGAGACCCAGCATCAGACTGTGTGCTGAGGGCAGAGCAGTCGGCATTGCTGGGTGTGGCTGGAGCCCAGCAAGGGATGAAGGGATGAGGGTAGGAAAGCAAAGCTGAGACCGTGGCCTGCCTTGGGCCTTTGATCCTAAGGCAGCATGGCGAGAACAGGAGAAGCCCAGAGGGACTGGAGACTCGTCCAGATCAGCCAGCACTTACCTGAGCATAGAGGAACGCTTCTAGGCTTGGCATTTCCCCGTTTGGAGGAAGGGAAAAGGTGCTGTCAAAGCAGACTCTTAAGAGTTTCCTATTCTTCTCCAGCACCATTCCAAGGGTGCTGCAAAGAGACAGGGGCCCAGTTGGACAATGGCACTGGGATCAACACCTCAAGGTCTCCTGCAGCACTGGAGCAGGGCTTCCCAGAGGGATGCACAGGTGGGCACAGAGTGCTGGGCAGGGCTCTGCGGGTGCTTGGGCCAATACCTCAGTCCAGCAAGGGTGAGCATGGTGAGCCGCCGCACCTGGCTACAAATCCTGTACTTGGGCTCCAGTTTCAGCAGCACCTGTAGAGCACAGCTGGGCTGGAACCTGGCAGCTTCCAGCACCCACTGCCACCAGAGCCTTGCCTAACCCACGTGCTGCCCTCACAGGCTGCTGAGGGTCTTTCCTCCTTGCCCAGAGTGCCAGGTGCCCCCTCACCTGGATCATCTCTCCCAGCTGATATCTGTGGCAGAAATCATTCAGGTCCTGGGAGAAGCCACAGTCCCTGGCAGATCTGTGGAGGTTGCAGATACTGTCAAGGAATTTCAGCTTCAGGTGCTCATCCTGGAGCTGTGGAACAGAGACAACAGTGCAGTGTGAAGTGGGGACACCCAGGCAGCACTACCAGAGCCCTGGGGGGCAGTGCCCTGTGGAAACAGCTGCTCCGCAGAGCCAGCACTCCTGGCCGGGCACAGCCGCCATCCAACGGGCCATGGGTACCTGGTTGGTGCTGCTGGCAAAGGCCCAGATAAAGTCCATGGCTTCCTCTGCGTACCCAGCATCTAATGGAGTGGGAGGGAAGGGAGAGCTGCAGACGATGCCGCAATAGGAGAGAGCAGAGGAGGGAGATCTGCCCTCTGCCCAGGCCATGCCCACTCCCCTGGCTCAGCCTTCCTTTGCGGCTGGCGGCTGGAGGGTGCCCAGCAGAGGAGCTGCCGTGCTGGAGCACGGCATGGTGGGGCCATGCCCAGTGCCCCGGGCTGAGGAGCATGCTGGCAGAGGGGCAGGACACGTCCAGCATCCCACATTACCACTGCCTCTGGCCAGCCACTGACCCTCTCTGCCCACGCCCCAGGGCAGGAGCTGGGGCCTCTCTGCTCTCCCCCTCCTCGGCACAGCCTGTGCCGGGGCTGGTGTCCTGCCCCGAGCAGCCCTGGCAGTTCGGCATCACTCCCTCCCCTGTGATCCCCACTGCCTGTGTGTCCGGGAAACCTGATACCAGTGTGGGGACCCAGCCCTGCCCAGTCCCACACGGCTCCTCACTCACTGGGCTGCAGTGGCTGCNGGTGGGCACAGAGTGCTGGGCAGGGCTCTGCGGGTGCTTGGGCCAATACCTCAGTCCAGCAAGGGTGAGCATGGTGAGCCGCCGCACCTGGCTACAAATCCTGTACTTGGGCTCCAGTTTCAGCAGCACCTGTAGAGCACAGCTGGGCTGGAACCTGGCAGCTTCCAGCACCCACTGCCACCAGAGCCTTGCCTAACCCACGTGCTGCCCTCACAGGCTGCTGAGGGTCTTTCCTCCTTGCCCAGAGTGCCAGGTGCCCCCTCACCTGGATCATCTCTCCCAGCTGATATCTGTGGCAGAAATCATTCAGGTCCTGGGAGAAGCCACAGTCCCTGGCAGATCTGTGGAGGTTGCAGATACTGTCAAGGAATTTCAGCTTCAGGTGCTCATCCTGGAGCTGTGGAACAGAGACAACAGTGCAGTGTGAAGTGGGGACACCCAGGCAGCACTACCAGAGCCCTGGGGGGCAGTGCCCTGTGGAAACAGCTGCTCCGCAGAGCCAGCACTCCTGGCCGGGCACAGCCGCCATCCAACGGGCCATGGGTACCTGGTTGGTGCTGCTGGCAAAGGCCCAGATAAAGTCCATGGCTTCCTCTGCGTACCCAGCATCTAATGGAGTGGGAGGGAAGGGAGAGCTGCAGACGATGCCGCAATAGGAGAGAGCAGAGGAGGGAGATCTGCCCTCTGCCCAGGCCATGCCCACTCCCCTGGCTCAGCCTTCCTTTGCGGCTGGCGGCTGGAGGGTGCCCAGCAGAGGAGCTGCCGTGCTGGAGCACGGCATGGTGGGGCCATGCCCAGTGCCCCGGGCTGAGGAGCATGCTGGCAGAGGGGCAGGACACGTCCAGCATCCCACATTACCACTGCCTCTGGCCAGCCACTGACCCTCTCTGCCCACGCCCCAGGGCAGGAGCTGGGGCCTCTCTGCTCTCCCCCTCCTCGGCACAGCCTGTGCCGGGGCTGGTGTCCTGCCCCGAGCAGCCCTGGCAGTTCGGCATCACTCCCTCCCCTGTGATCCCCACTGCCTGTGTGTCCGGGAAACCTGATACCAGTGTGGGGACCCAGCCCTGCCCAGTCTCACAGGGCCCCTCACTCACTGGGCTGCAGTGGCTGCACCATGGTCACCTCGTGGGGCTCCACTGAAGAGCTGCTCCCCTGAGGAGCCGCCACCTCCTCCCAGGCCATCCTGGGCCGTCTTGGGGGTCTCTTCTCCCTCCTAGGGAATAGAGAAAAAAGGGATGAATGTAGGGAAGGAGGAAGAGGTCATCAAAGAAATACCTGTCTGCTGCAGGGCAAGGTGTGAGCTGTGCTCATGGGCTTGTCGCCAGCTGCGTGCTCCCATTGTGTCCTGTCGCTGTCCTGCCGGACACTGCAGGCTGGCGGCTGGTTCCATATCAGCAGAGCCTGGGAGCCGTTGCTAGGGGCAGGTGGTGGGTCACAGGGACGCCTTTGTGACACCCCAGTTTTCCCCAATATGGTGCTCCCACTGAAACACTCCAAACCATGCACTGCTCTCTTCTCCCACTGCCCCTTCTCTTCCCCCTGAGGTGGGATGGAGAGGAGAACTGCAGGCAAAAAAATGAAAGGTCACAGGTTGAATTAAGAACAATTCACTAAAAGCAGCACTGAAACAAAGCAAGAGCCCTGAGCATCCAAAGTTTATGGACGACAAAGCAGACCAAGGGCTGTAATGACAGTGAGATGGATGGACACAGAGACACCCAGCAGGAGTGGACAACTCAAGAGGAAAAGCAAGACTTTCAGGAGGGAGACATGAGGGGACAAAAGGGCAG
This sequence comes from Drymodes brunneopygia, assembly GCA_013400955.1. Lineage (NCBI taxonomy): Eukaryota > Metazoa > Chordata > Aves > Passeriformes > Petroicidae > Drymodes > Drymodes brunneopygia. Next base: position 42,010 of record VZTZ01000565.1, read on the forward strand.
GATCAGGAGGTAAAGAAATGGTGCGAATAGTGAGGGCAAAAGGGCATGAAACATGAGGGGAAAATGTGGTGGGAAATGCAAGGGGTCCAAACCTAGAGAACGTGAGGGCACAAAAGGGCAGGAAATGCAAGGCAAAAATGAGAGGAAAAAAGGGTGCAAAACAGGAGAGAAAAGGTGGAAAACATGAGAGAAAAGATGATGGCAAATGTGAAGGGACAAATGGCTTGAAATGTGAGGGGGGAAAAGGGCAGGAAATGTGAGGGGGAAAAACATCAGGAAACATGAGGGGACCAAACATCAGGGCATATGAGGGGCGAAAAGGGAGGGAAACATGAAGGGAGAAAAGGGCGGGAAATAGAAGGAAAAAACCGACAGGAAACGAGTGAAAAGGATAGGAAATGAGAGGAAAGAAGTGTGCAAAACAGAAAGGGAGAAAAGGTGGGAAACGTGAGGGAAAAAATGGTGGCAAATGTGAGGGGACAGAAGGACAGGAAATGTGAGAGGGAAAAAATGATGAGAAACATGAGGGGGAGGAACAGGCAGAAAACATGATGTGAGAAAAGGGGAGGAAAACTGAGGGGGATAAGGGCAGGAAACATGAGGAAAAAAAGTTGAGAAACTGCTGGGAAAGTGGGTGTGAAACACAAGGAGAAAAACATGAGGCCAAAATGATGGGAAATTTGAGGGGACAGAAGAGTGGGAAGTGCGAGAGAAAAAGTGGTGGGAAACATGAGGGGAAAAACGGTTGGGAAACATGAACAAAATAGGGAAAATGGAAAGACAAATTACCTGAGTGCAGGGGTCCTTTGTTTGAGATCCTGCTGGGATGCAGCTCGAGCTGGTTCTCTGCTACTGCAATATTAATAAATGGCTTTGTGGAACAAGACATCTGAGACTTTGCCATGGGAAACCTGCAGTTGAAGCAGTGAGGAACCCTCGTCTGACTGTGTGAGTAGGTGCTGTGGGGATTCATCAGGGATACATGGGGTCACTGGAGCTGCCACTGTGGAGGGGCTCCATTCTCAGCAATTAAAATCTCTGGCCTTAGGAGTTTTCCCAGAGAGACTCAGCAATGGTCACACTGTAACGCAGAGGTGGCGTGGGGTGGAATGAGGTCTCCGCATTTTAACCAAAAGCACCTCAAGGCTCAGAGAAATCACTTCGGACGGTGCCATTTGGCACCTTGCAGGTAGACCATTCACACCTGTGCCAGTGGAAGGCACAAGCACACTCTCACACTATGGCTATGGATAGTTCCTGTGCTACCAGAGGCAAAGAATTCAGAGGGCCCTTTGTGTGGAGTTCTGGAGATATTTTATTCCTGGAGGTGTCTAGAGGCAAAAAAGGTTGAGTGGCCTTGTGTGAAGACTTATATGGGGCTACAGAGCCAATAATCTGAGGGCACAGAGGCAGAGAGAAAGCAGTACTCCCAGTACTGCAACATCTCTCCCTTATTTGTTTTAAAAGAAGGCTTCTCCCACTTACTTGAAGCTAGCTAAGGTGGGTACTGTTCTTCTACTGTCTTCTGTTGCAGTCCCCCGGGGCTGGATGAGGGTGTTGCAACTTCCTAAAAACATCTCCAGCCTGACTAAATTGGTGGCCACACAATCATACATGGACAGTTGTAAGCACACACACCAGATAGCTCAACAGACACACTAATAGCAAGGAGTTGAGAAGAGTCTTTGTTTGGAGTTCCACAGTGAGGTTTAATCCAATAACTCGTAACAGAGTCCAGACGCCAAGCCCAGGAGTAAGCTCAGAAGCTCCGTGTACTCCCATGGGCCCAGCTTGCATGCTGGGGTGGAGAGAACATCAGGGCCAATGGTCTGAGGGCACAGGCAGGGTTAGGGCAGGGGGCCAATAGGAGAAACAGGGAAGGGAGAACTTTCTAGATTAGATAACATAAAAGGTATGAAAGGGGAAGGGAAGTCAAGGGGCCAATGGGGGAAGTAGAACTGGGGTACATTAGCATAGAGGCACAGAGCATCTTGGGGCCAAGCCTTTTCATTCACCCTAACCTGGAGAGGAACTTTAGCCCACCGGCCTCCACAATCTTCGAGTGGAGAAAGGGTCTTAACAATGAGGGTTTAGGATTGTGGCAACATTTTCAATAACGACTAAACAACAAAACAACCAGAGACACCTGCAAAGCGCCCAAAAAGAGGTAATTCCTCCCTCGAGTCCCCAGAGTCCCAACAAGTCCCGAGTTTCTTCTGGCAGTGCTGGATGTGGTGGGTCTTTCTGGGCTAGTGAGGCTGTGATTTCCACCAGGGCCAGTCAGTTGTGCAATATTGTCAGGTCTGTCTTATAAGCCACAGTGCTTGTAGCCACAGCAGTGTCTCTAGGTACTTGCTTGGATTACAAGTGCCAGGTTCCATGGGGAGGTTGGGGTAGATCTCGCTGTAAAGGTCTTAAATAAAGTTGTTAACAGGGTGGCAAAATTATTAACACTTTCTGAGGGATCAAATCACTCACGGAAAATACATGAAATCAGAAATGTTTTTCCCCTTTATCTATTTCCACTTCTCGGTCCCCCCTTTTAAAAAAAAAAAGGTGAGTATAGGGTATGGGAGGGGTAACGCAACATTTTAATAGGGGTATGTGTGATCCCAGGGAGGGAGGAGGGAGGTCCCAGGAGTGGCCCTGGGGAGAGAGGAAACCCTGGGAAAGGGAGGGAAGTCTTTGAAGCGGGCAGGGCCCGGGTGGTGGGGAGAGTCTGGGAAAAGAAGGGCGACTCAGGAAAAAGGAGTAGCGACTTGCAGGGGCAAAGGGGGGCACCCAATGGGAAGGCAACAGGAGGAGGCAGAACCTGGTTGCATAATTTGGAGGGGGGTTGCCTGCTGGTTGTGGCTGCAGAGGTCAGCGTAATCTTGAGGTCTCTTACACCTTGACACAACTGTGAGGAATAAGGACAACTCTTGATATGTTAAAAAAAGGAACAATTTATTGAAAAAGACAAAAACTTAGAAAAAGCAGAAAATTGTAAGAAAACATAAAAAAAGGAACAAAACTCCTGGGACTGGTGATTGGAAGCCCTTTTTGGCCCGATTAGGGCTCTGGTCCCNCTGTGAGGGCTTGCTTCTGAGGGCTTTGCTCGGTTTGGGGATTCAACTGAAATCAGAACTTGAACATCATTAATAAACTTTTAACAGGGCCAGAACTGGGGAAATTTTAACTGGGATAACTGGAGATACACTCAACTTGCTTTAACTTAAATAACTTTAATGAATTAATTAATGCAAAAGCTAAATTAACCAATTTATTTATAACAACAACAACATGCTCTCTTCATCTAGCACCACAGTTTGTGGGCTGGCGAAGCCGCACTTACAGCCACTTTTCTGCCCGCCACTGCTTCAGCACTGGCTAAAAATGGCGTTCACCAGAGTTCAGTCCCCGCTCGCAGTTTTGCGTTCCGCACCTGCAGTCCCACTGCAGGCACCAGGACTCGCACACAGCGCCATGGCTGGCAGCTGCTGTAGGTGGCCACTTCCTGGCACCAGCGGCGGTGGTGATGATGGACGCTGATGGCGCTGATGGCGCTGATGGCGCCTCGCCCCTGCTACCTCCGTTGCTGTGGTTCGAAGGAGAGGCAGTGGAGGCAGCTTGTGGCTTCTCTATGGAGCTCCTGGCCCTACCAACGCGCGGCCAGGGCCGGCAGTGTGTGAGACTCGCTCAGTGCTGCGTCCAGCGCAGTCTGGAAGGGACCCCTACCCAGAGTCTGCCACCCCCTCCCACACTTCAGCCCAGTGATCTCTAGACTTGGGGTCTGAGGAATCACTGTCTTATTCCTGTAAAGAGGAGGGCGAGGGTCTGGCCGAGGCATGGGACCCTTAGCAGACTGGCACTTCCTGGTGTTGAGTGGCAGCGGACGCCAAGATGGCAAGTTTCCGGTCCCCACCACGCCCACCTCTGGTTGCGGTAGCGTGGGAACCAGGAGGGGGTGGTGGGTTCTCATAAGCAGAGTCTAGTGTTGAAGGGGTGGGGGTAATGGAAGAGGAGATGGGGTTCGCAGTGGGAAGAGGGTTCCTGATGGAGAGAGAGGAGCCTGGCGCGGTTGACGCGAGGGAGGGACCGACGCAGGAATGCCCAGTGACGCAGGGGTGGGGTTTCAGCGAACCCAGGAGAATTTGAACAGGAAGAAGGCAGGACAGCATATCCAGCAATGTGGTTGGTGCCATCTTGCAAACCACGCGGGGTCAGCACGGCCAGGGCTTGGGGCATCGGAAGGAGGGTGAGGGGAGAGCCTGAGACAGGGTGATCATACCCGGCCTGAGAAGGGGACAGGGGAGAAAGAGAAGAGTCAGAGGGATGGCAGCACCTCTGCGCCATGTGGCATGTTACACTTCTAACTCCCTCCTGAGGTTCACAGGGGCAGGGGACACAGGGAGGGGGAACAGACATGGGAAACAACACAAGAGGGGCTCGAACTCTCCAGCAGAACTGATTTAGTATTGGAATTTCTAACTGACTTATAAATAACAACTAGCAAAGGGAAAAACCTTGCAACCGTTTCATCCTCACCAGTCTGAGAAGTGTCAGCCTCTCCCCAACCTTATCGCAGAATCCAAGAGACTGAACAGATGCTACAGAAATATCTGGGAAAAACTCAGAAATCCAACAGACAAAACATTTCCCTTAGAAAAACAGGAATTTCTTGCTTTAAGGGTGGTTTTAACTAGGGAATATACCTCTGTCTGAGGATGGGCCAGCTTCCCACCCATCTTACCCAGATAAATTCTTCCCAGCACCAAAAGGAAAGGATAAAACAAAAAAAACACAAAAGGGTGTCCCAAGTGAAGCCCAACTCACCAACCCCAGGGCTCCGGGGGTCAAAAAAACCTCTCAGTGCAGTCCTCTAGTTTTCAGCCGATTTCTTCCATCTGGAGATTCATCGGCTCCCTTTCAGACAGGTCTAGTAAAACTTAGGTCTGTTCTCAGGGAAGTAGCTGTGCCGAACATGACATCTGTTACCACATAGCCTTCAGAGACCCTTTCTGAAACTTTTAAAAGTCCCTGTTAGGGCACCACTTAACACAGAGGTGGCGTGGGGTGGAATGAGGCCTCCGTATTTTAACCAAAAGCACCTCAAGGCTCAGAGAAATCACTTCGGACGGTGCCATTTGGCACCTTGCAGGTAGACTGTTCACACCCGTGCCAGTGGAAGGCACAAGCACACTCTCACACTATGGCTATGGATAGTTCCTGTGCTACCAGAGGCAAAGAATTCAGAGGGCCCTTTGTGTGGAGTTCTGGAGATATTTTATTCCTGGAGGTGTCTAGAGGCAAAAAAGGTTGAGTGGCCTTGTGTGAAGACTTATATGGGGCTACAGAGCCAATAATCTGAGGGCACAGAGGCAGAGAGAAAGCGGGGGGATACAACAACCACCAATGGGGAGAAGGGAGGGGCAGAGTGAGGGACCAGGTCAATGGCCAACTAACATAGGAGAATTAATATATCAAGATGAGGTAACTGAGGGAGAAACCATTTAACACTTAGAGGGTAACCTCAAACCTCAGCCACCGCAACAACACTGGATCAATTCCTTAACACTGCCACGGCCACAGCAAGTCCTTGCACCATTGCTTTGAGTGATTCCCTCTTTGCCCACTCCCCTCAGAACTCCATCTTGCCCCAGTTCTCAGCTCCTGTGCTGCCTTTCCCACCACACTGGAAATCTCCATGTCCAACTGTGTGTGCCTGGACTTCAGCTGCTCTCCCCGTGCAGTTCTTAGGTGGTGTCAGCACACAGGGACAGGTGGGCTCAGGTCCCTGGGATAAGGGTCCCCACACCGTGCAGCTCCATCAGGGATGAACGTCAGATTGGGGATCCCTGGGATGGTCTGGGGCTCTTAAGTAGGAGGGGTTGGAGTAGTTGTGGGTGAGGGGGTTTGGGGATCCCACCAGGAGGTTGAGGGTCCCCATTGGATCTGGGTGTCCCAGGGGGTGTTTAAGGGGTTCCAGAGGGTGGTTGAGTGGCCCTGAGGGCATTTTAAGGGTTCAGGATGTGGAAGGTTGGGGCTTCAAGGTGGTTGTGGGACACCAGAGGGCTATTGGGGGTCCCAGGGAGAGCCTGGGTGCCCTTGCGGGGCCCCAGGGGATAACTTCAGGCAGGGTTCAGAAGGCAAGCCTTGTGGATTTTGAGGGAATTGGGAGGTCCCAGAGGGTGGGGGCTGCCAGAGGAGGTTTTGGGGTCCTGAGTGAGGGCTTGGGGGGTCCCAGAGGAGGGTTTGGGGAGTGCCAGGGGGGTTTTGAGAGTTCCAGACCATCCCAAGTCGTGTGACTCCCCAGTCTAAGACCTCCCAAATATTACCTCCCCCAAATTGTAACCCCTGCCATAAATCTGACCCTAAGACTTCCAACTCATGGAACCCCCCCAAAATCTGAATCCCATTCTCACCATCCCCCCAAGTTGTGACCCTGAAATCTGAGCCCCTCCAAATTGTGACCCCCAAAATCTGACCCCTTGAACTCATGTGACTCCCTTCAAAATGAGACTCCCATCATGTGACTCTCAAATCTGCTCCCCAAGGCTTGTGTGACTCTCCCATTCCTACAATGCCCCCAAGTCATGTGACCCCACAATCTGAGCCCCCCATTCTGTGCTGACCTGACTTCTGACACCCCTCCTCTCATTTCAAGCCCTCATAAGTCTTGAGACCCCACCTGTGTCCCAACCCTCCAACATCTGACCCCCATTCCCATCACACTGCAAACTGCATGACTCCCCCATTGTGACCCCTCCCCGCAAGACAGGGGCCCCTCCAAATCTGACCCCTCCAATTCCCTCTGAGGAGGTGCCCAGTGTTCACCTGGAAGTGTCCAGTGCCCACCTGGACATCTTGGAAGTGCCCAGTGCCCACCCAGCCACATCAAAGTTGTCCAGTGCCCACCTGGAGCCCACAGAGAGGCTCCATGTGCTTAGGCACCTGGACCCTGCTTAAGAGGTGCCCAAAGTCCACCTGGACACCTTGGAAGTGACCAATGTCCACCTGGAAACCACCGAGAAAGTGTCCAGTGCCCACCTGGAAAGCATGCAGGTGCCCAGTGTCCACCTGGACATGTCAGGAGGTGCCCAGTGCCCACTTGGAGGTGCCCAGTGCCCACCTGGTCCTGTGTGCCCTCTGCTATGTCCACCTGGCCACATCAGAGTTGCCCGATGCGCACCTGGAGGTGTCAGAGGTGACCAGTGCCCACCTGGACACACCTTGGATATGACCAGTGTGCACCTGGGCACATCAAAAGTGCCCTCTGTCCACTTGGAGCCTCCTGAAGTGTTACGCAGTGCCCACCTGGAGGTGCCCAGTGCCCACCTGGAGGCCATGCAGGTGCCCAGTGCCCACCTGGAGGTGTCAGAGGTGCCCCGTGCCCACCTGGAGACCATGCAGGTGCCCAGTGCCCACCTGGAGACCACAGAGATGCCGAGTGCCCACCTGAACCCCACAGAGGTGACCCTGGGATCCCCGAGAACATGCCCAGTGCCCACCAGGAACCCACCCAGAGAGTGTCCAGTGCCCACCTGGAGACCACA
>VZTZ01000568.1:0-27236 GCA_013400955.1 Drymodes brunneopygia
TGTCTTTTAAACCAAGACAGAGGTATAGAAAGAAACCATAAATAGGTCACTGCAAACATTGTTCTAGGGATTTCCTTCATGAATCTCATCAGGCTGCAACAAGACTCAAGTGAAAGCACTCTGAAAAAGGAGGCAAATATAGTGACAGACACAGAATTTCACTTTAATTTCTGTTCCACAAGAGGCCAGCTATGAATGATTCCCAATGTGATTTTCCTTTGAACACAATCCTGCTCCCTACCCTTTATAACAATAGGGAAGTATGTGAAGCTAACATCTTGCTCCAGGTGTCAAATCTCCCATGGCAATGCCAGGCAAAAGAGATTAATCAAGTGAAAAAATCCATTCTATTTTCTTATTAGAAATGTTTGGGTTACAATTTCTTATTTATTATAAATGGTATTATTCATAACATGAAGGAACTTTATATGTATACATATATATATGTTTGTGTGTTTATATTTTATATACCTATATATAAACATATAAACTTTAAAAAAAAAAGCAAATACCCACTTAGAGGTTCATTCCATTTGTTCAAAACTGAAAATGTGAGGAACTATTTGACGTTTCCATCTACTGTTCATCTGGTTTTTGGTTTGTTTTCTTTTTTTTTTGAAAAGAATGTGGACATTCTTTTGCTCTATGAATCAGAGTTCATGTATGTCCAAATAACAGCTGGAATTAATGGAGTCTGTAGTCCGAAAGATGATAATACGTTCTTTTGAGCTTCCTGGATCCTTAGGCATCTTTGTGTTGCATGTTTTCTTTTATGCTCATAAGGGTTTCAGAATTGCTGTAGTGATGGCTGCTTATCAAACACAAGAGATTTTAGAGCAGCCAAGATTTAAGAAGAATACGACAAACCAGTTCTGTGTCTGTGGTCTTTTTGGGGAGGAAAGTCAGTGCAGACTTTCTCAAGTATTTGATGTGACATACAACACAGCTTTATGGAGCCTACAAACCCAAATGAGACTTTTGCTAGTATTGCTTATTTTTCTCCATTGTGTATAAAGGCAGTTTGAACAAAGAGCTCTTACCCAAACATCATGGTTAAAGTAAGCTAGGAAAATTTTACAGTTGAAGCCTTGTACCACAAAATTATCAATGCAGGATCTCCCCTCCTCTGTCACACAGTACCCTCCCTACTGTTACTCATTTACATTTTGGAATATCTAAGGTTACTTGCTTCTGCAGCTCTGTTGGAAGGTTGCTTAGAATGGCATTATCCATTACTCCCTCTACCTATTTTCCATCAAGGCATATGTTTAAGCAATATGTTCTTGAGCACCATCTACTGGTACTGTTTCCACATCTGAAATGTATACAATCCTAAAGCAAGCTTATAATATTTCCTCTGGACTCAGTAATGTGGTATTCAGACATCTTGGTGCAACAGAGTAATGTGGTATTTATGCAAGTGATCTTGTCTGATACTGAAAAGAATGCTAATCTTAGCTGGAGAATGGGGAGAGATAATATTTCCTAATACACAGCTGTTGCAATAAGGGAAGAGCTTTCAATTAGTATATCTTTATTCATCTCCTGAAATCCGGGAAAATTCATCTTCTATTTAAGACTACCCATGTAGCCAAAAAGGAACTGCAATTTAAAGGTCATATTATTAAGGACACCTAGAGTTTCATTTCAAATAGGTATAGTTTAGTTCAGGGAAATAAATATTAAATACTTTTCCAACTGTGAAGGAAATTATTATGCCAGTTTTATAGCAAGAGAAGTGATATGCCTGTAATAAATGCCGATCTTAACCTGTTGACAAGTCTGGTTAAAATGTGCTTTTAGTATAACAGTCAGTGCTGCCCCAGAAGACCTCTGCTTGTAATTTATTAATTCTTGTTTCAGAAACGGAGGGAGTCTATTTTGAGAAAGGAATAATACACTTTTTAAAATTCTGTCTCAGAGCTGCTAGCAAGAACTTTGATTTATTGAAACTGAAATAAATTCAAGCACCTAATTTTGGTGTCCTCAGCATTTGTATGACTTGTTACTCCCATTTTAGCTGCCTCTAACATTGAAACTATGCAGGCTATTTTCTCATCCCTAAGGCTCTGTTCTCACACTGTAAGTGTGAAACTACAAATCCAGAATGACAAATTATTTGGGATTAAATTTTTGGATAACTCTCCCTGCCATATTTGTACATGGTTAAATAAAATATACAGCCCATAGCTAAAAAATAGCTGGAGATCTGTGGTTTAAGTGGAGGCTTTTTAACTTCTTTGGCACAATGGCACTGAATTATGAGATAATTTGTTAAATGCTGTAGTACTGTTCTTACTGATAGTAAAAGCATTTTCTTACAGGATCTAGAATGACATATTCAAACTACTTGCTGCAGTCCTAGTGAATAAGGTATATACTACTCTGTATCTAAGGGTTGAACCAAAACTCCATCTCTCTCAATACATAAGAGGAAATTTTTAGAGTGTCAATAGGGTATGAATGAAATGATACAGCTTAGAGTTTTCAGGAACTGGAAGCTGCATCTGGAACTCTGCTCTTTGTATTTCCTATGGAAATATTTTTCATAAGTTTGCCTAGTTGTTTTTTGAATCATTTATGTTTTGGCCTTCATAAATTTTTTTGGTAATGAAATCCAAAGCACAGTTACATGTGAATAAAAATTCTGCTTTTCAATTATTTTAATCCTCTTGCATGTTAATTTCTTCTGTTTCCTTTTCCAGCCTTTCATTACAAACCATTGAATGAAAACATCATATTTGTTCTCTTAAGACAAGTAATAATTTCACTAGTTTCTATAGTATACCCATTCTTCATCATTACAGATAAGAAGAATGCTACACGTCTGATGATTCCTGTGCCCTTTCCAGCAGAACCTCTTGTGGAAGCTTTCCTTCTTGCACTATATCCTGAGCTTTGTGTGCAGACCTACTCGATGTGTGCTTTTTCATATCTCTGACTGTCTGTGGCCTACTGCATGATTGCAGTAACATTTCTATTCTCTTTGTACCTATGTTTGTGCATCACACATTCACGTGCTCTGTTGTAAAATAAAACTGAACAGATCAGCAGCTGTGCAGTTTATACATGTGAGTATTAGAAATTCTCCATCTCTCCCATTCCTCTCAATCTTGTTTATTTTGTCCAAAGTGTTTCTCTCTCTGATACATTTCTGGTCCTGTTGCTGGTCAGTGTGAGTTATGCAAAGGTCCAAGTTGCCTGCAAACGAAATCTCAAGTATCATTACATTTAAAGGGCTGCAGACTGTATCTGCAAATATACCCTTCACTAAGAGATTGCCATCTTTTCACTGCTCCTACATTTCTGTTGCTACTACTCTATTGCAGTTCTATGAACTTTTGAACTTTGGTTGACTAAAACCTAACAAAGCTTTTATTCATCTTTTTGTGGATCATAAAATCAATACCATAGTTCAATATGGGTGGGGGCAGAATTTCTCCTGCTGAAGTCCAAGCAAAACTGAATGTCAGCAGCAAATAAGCCTGCCCCTATAGAAAATAATTTGCTATTTTTAAAAGGAAAATCAAGATGACTTCTCAACATTCTCACTCTATAGAGCACACACAGCTACTGGAAAGTGCCAGACATTCATTGACACTTGCTGGAAGACTAAATTGTCTTTAACTGGGTGTTCTGGTTGTTTGGAGGCCACTGACGTCTGTAAGTCACACTGTGCAGAGCAGAACATGGACGTTTTGATTTATTTATTGTGGCTGAATATTTTCAGCAAGCTGGGAAAAACAATGTCAGAGGAATCTTTATATGCTTAACTAATTTGTAACACTGATTGATAGCCACGCAACCAGGATCTCCTAAATGTGAAATGATGTGTCTCAGTGGAGTTTTAACCTGTAAATAAAGCGAAAAGCAATTAATGAATTAAATTTGCATTCTGTCCTGAGAGAGTGAATCAGGTTTGTTAAATTCCATGTGTATACTCCTGTTCAAATGCAGATCAAAATAGGCCAATTTACATTGCTCAAGACTTTATTGTTCCCTATGTTTTCTATTTCATATTTAGGAAAAAAATTAGTCCAACCTCCAAATATTTAAAGCAACATTGGAGGACATTTATATGGAGTCATATATAATACACATCTGCCTCTGTCAGTTATTTCGTAATGACAGTCTTAGGATATTTATTTTTGTTTGTTCTTGGAGAACTAGGATATTTATTCTCTGTGAAAACTGCCATGTTTATACTGGTAACATCCTTCTGAAATTCTACAAAATGTTTCCCAAACAAAAAATTCATATTTTATTTCAACTGTAACTGCTAATAGATTTTTGTCTACTGTAGTGGCTGTCTCATTGTCCCATGACTTAATAAATGGTCCCTGACTTCTGTGCCCAGATCTGCTGTGGATGTTAGTAACTCTTGGAGGCAAAGCACTTACTGAACATTGTTCAGCATCACTTCACATCACAAGCATAAATTTGATTACTATAATTACCCTTAATATTTTCTTAGTTTAGTTTTGGTCTGAAATGGATTTGGAATATTTACAGAGCCAGTGACAACAGAGAAAAGACCCAAGAATCAGGCTTTTGCTTTTCTCTCCCATTAGTTACTGCCTCTCATTTCATAAGCATGACCTGAAGAATATCTGGAGTTGGGTTTAGTGGTCCTAACATATCAAGAGAGAGGAGAAGTGAAAAATGTGTATCATTGTCACACATGCTCTGGCTGCACTGAGACCACAATAATGATCACATAGTTATGCCAGACATTTTTATTTTCAAACAAATGGAAACTGAGTGAAAAAAAACTGCCTTCAGGTGACAGATCAAATTCAATATTTGGTGCAGAGACTCTATTGTCAGAGAACACAGCCACTATTTTCATCACCATGATTTGTTCTATACTCTTCCTATCAATGAACATCATCCCTTCTGGGACTTTTCACAAGGGCATGTAGCCATAACACATGGAATAATGGTTTCAAACCAAAAGATGGTAGGTTTAGATTAGATATAAGGATGAAATACCTTTAACCTAAGGTAAGGGTGGTGAAATGCTGGAACAGATTGCCCAGAGAAGATGTGGATGCTCCATCCCTGAAAGTGTGTTCAAGGCCAGATTCAATGGAGCTTTGAGCAACTCTCTCTGGTGGAAGATGTCCATGCCCATGACAGGAAGGTTGAAACTAGGTGACTCAACCAGTCAACCCAAACTATTTTGTGATTCTTCAGTTTGATGGGGTTTCTGGCAGGCTGCCCCTCACAAGACACTCCAGCAACTGTTATGGCAGCAGGCCAAATGTTCTTTGTATTTTGCATCTGATGCAATAGGTAGGGAGATATTAAGTGATTTGCAAAGAATCTGTTTCAACCTATGGGATGAGAGAGGGTTTCTCAGTAACTGCACAGGATCTGGTGAGAGTCTCTAGGAGTGGGACTAAAGTGTAACTGAAATGTTCACAGAATAAAGTGAGGGGAAAAATACTCAGCTTCATTTCTTTTCAAGTGTCATGTTTACCTGTTTCCTAGAGATTCGTGACTGGCACAATCAATTTCTTGAGGCAGTGACAGCTTTTAGAGGTTTTAGAAGGGATTTCCACTGTCCCTAACATTGATTAAAGTTCAGGCCCAATAAAGCACAAAGACAGCCTGAATCAGCGAGAGGTTCAGCATGGGCTAGGAATCCCTGCTGTTTGTGTGCTCAAGGAGATGGTGTAAGTGGGTCCACATCACTCCTCAAACTCTCCTAGAGCACCCAGCTGAGATGTGGGAGACAGTTTCCTTGATGACACAGTCTCTGATGGCTGATAATGTACCTGTTAGGATGTGTGATTAAAGGTTCATCTGCCCAAGCACAAAGGGGCAGAGGCACAGCACCATTTGTGTATCACACCCAATCATCCCATCAGGGACACAAGCTCCTGCCCTGGACACCCCAGGCCATGTTTGGAGGCCATCATGTACTGGGGGATGGGACCCACCACTGAGAGTCCCAGGAAGGGGCCCCCTGAGCACCTTCAGACTGGGAGTCACTCAGTAAAGACTCAATAGACTCACTATGGGATGTTTAAGAAAATGTTATATGACTTATTATAGGGTGTTTAGGGAAGAAACGGTGAAAAAAGGGAAGGATGGGAAGAATTGAGTGCAGAAAAATAGAAGGAACGAGTTGGCTGTGAACAGCTGGCAGGTCAACACACGTCTATGCTATGCTCTGTGCATGGCGTTCTGCAGTCAGTCCTGGATTCTCTCTAAAATCCATTCTTACCTCTCTCCCTGTGTTTGGGGTTCTGTATGCATATATGTGGGGGCGAGTATGTGCATGGGGGCCAGGTGCAGCCACTGGAGCAGGACCAAGGCTCACAACAACAGTGCATCAGCACATGGAGTGGCTGGGCATCATGAACATTGTGGGCCAGGCTGTGGCTGTGTATGAGCCTGTCTCTGGGAGAGAGACAATGGGAGGAGCTGGATGCCAGAGGGACCAGGGCATCCTGACTGACTGACAAGAAGACCATGGGGTCTGGGATGTTGACTATGAGACATTTTTGCATATGTCTGTGTGTGTGTGTGTGTGTGTGTGTGTGTGTATGTGTGTGTGTGTGTGAATGCATGAATGCATGTCTTTGTGGGAGCTTGTGGCTGAGGATCCAGGGCAGCTGCTGGATGATCAGACACAGTGCATGTACAGGTCTGCACTGGTGGCTGCAGCCTGTGAACTCAGGAGCTGGCTTGCCCAGATGTCAGCAGCTGGGAATACTGGGATCTAGGGACAGCCACAGGACAGACAGTGTCAACCCAGGTGCTGGAGCATCCACATTGTGTGTATGTGTTGTGTGAGAGTTTAAGTGTCTGTGCCTGTGGGCAATACAGCCTGAGCCATGCTACTGGTTGGAACCAGACATTTGGAACTGGACATTTAGAACGGGACACTTGGAACTGGATATTTGGAACTGCAGCAGCCCAACCCCTGTCAGAGTGCTGGATTTGGCAACCCCTAACAGTATCTATACAAATGCATAGTCACAAATGAGAAACAGCAATTCCAGGAAAGGGTTGTGGAGTCTTGAGTACATCCATCACTTTTTGGCAGGAAATAACAAGACTCCTTCAGCCCCAGCAATTCACTGCACCTAGAGAACTAGAGGTATGTGAACAGATCCTTGGGGACACGTCTTCAGCCCAGCTGATGAAAATTCTGCGTAGCAGCCCCCTTAGAGAAACAGACCTTGGGTTTGAGTTCAGCTGTTCACCTTATCTTTCTATGAGGCGCATTATACGTTTTTCAAATCTTGTTGAAGCTACAGAAATAATAGTCTTTATCCTATCTGTGTAGATGCAATCTGTTTGTTCCCTTTACATTGTATACAAAAGGTGATGTAAACCAATTGTCTGAAAAATGTGTGGCAATTAGTCTAACTGCTGCCCAAGAGAGATCCACACACATAGTGTAATGAAGGCTCACATTAAAATTGTTGATTATTTCTTTTATTGCACTATGAAAGAGGCAGGACAGCACTTTATCTGTGAAGATTTTGATTTTATGACATTCGTGATGTGCAAGTAGGTTGTAAAGGCTATACATGAAGACAAAAGCAAATTGAAAGGGTTTTTTTTTTTCTTTTTCAAAGGAACTTCACCTAACAATTCCATACAGTGTGCAGCTTGTGTAGATGGAGGAAAATCAAGAAATGAAGGCATTCCCATATGGTACAAGAAAATGTACATTCTTACTACTTTGTGCCTTGCCAAGGCAATTACACACCATGAATTGAGTTTCAAGGTTGGTCACCTCCTGCAATTCAATCAGAAGCATTGTGGTATTTGTCATCTATTTTTTAAACCAACTCCTACAGTCTAATAATCATATGTGAATCTCCGGTTTGATTTTGAAACATATGTCTTTTAGCTCACCAGACTGTAGCAAACAGTCTGAGCAGTCAATCTCATTTTGGAACAGCAAATACTCATTCAAGGAAAAGACTCCAAACTGCCTTTAAGCGCTGTGATTATAGGTACAAACCTTTTGGAAAAAAACCCCAAACTACCATCACCACCAAAACACAAACAAACCCCCTTCACATAATTTTATTATTCACTTCACAATAGCAAGTTTTGTATACATCAGGGAGTCCATGTAGTATTTGCATAGGCAAAAGTTCACTAACAGTTGTGTCGCGACTGTAATAGGACATAGCAGACCATGGCATGTACATGTCATGACTGCACTACTTGTTTCTTGGAAATATGTGCTGTTCACAGAGTGGCAGCTAACTGCAAGCAGTTCACAGGTGGTGAAAATTTGACCCTTTTTCCAGTGAAACTGGACAACAGCTGTTTTTAAATAAAAATATGGAAATAAATAATTCCTTTGTCCACTGGACATAGAAATAATGGCCCAGATGTTAAGAAAAGGGATATTTAACTTGTAGACATACACTATACAAAGACATGAATACAACACCTTATGTTTTGTCTCCAATTCTTTGATTTTTATCTCTTCTGTGGAAGAAGCCCCACATCAGAGGAGACGGACCAGAAGTGCGGCACCTCCTCAAGCCCCCTGATTCAGACTAGCTGTTTGGCTCAAACTACCTCCTATAAATGCTTGACTTTACACCATGACTTTTTAGAAGGTACTTAACCCAGCTATAGTCTCTCTCTCTCCTCTGATGTACTTGCACTGATTAATTGAAGTAAAGAGTTTTGGCTGATTAGACCCAGAAGATTTAGTTGTTGGAAATGTACCAGCCCTGGAAAAAGGCATTACTAGAGTTTCTGCATTAACCTCAAAGTTCCCACCTGTGTCCATCAGGCTGAATTGCTACAAGTCTGTCTTAAGTGATAACACCTTCAATTGCTCTAAGTAATCTGCCCAGGCTCTGAGACTTTTAATAATTACTTTAATGGTATCAGCAGCTCCAGACAGACATGCTCAGGTTGTATTTTCAGGCTTTGCTTTGCTACATGGAAAAGTAGAAGAATTTTTCTTTCTGTAGCAAAAGGCTGTTGACACTCTAATCCTATCCTGCTGCTGCAAGAGTTTGGGCTTGGGAAGATGGACCTCCATGAACTTGTGCACTCAGCACAAGCTTCATGCCTTCATGGGCATGGTCTTTCCTCAGACTCTCCCAGAACCAGGGTCTTGCCTGCACATTTTCAGTACAGTGCAGCAGTAGCTATACCTCTACAGCATGTGCAAATGCCATTAAACCTCCTAATCTGGTGATTGGCTCTCCCTGGAAGGGGAGTGTTGGTGAAAGAAGGGAGTGTTCATTGCCCTCTATTGCTCCTGAGCCCTGCAACTTCCTCAGGGATTTCTCACTAGAAGGAGGCCAAGGGACATCCTCCAGATGCCACACAGTTCTGTGCATCCTTGTCATTGTACAACTTTGCGTGCTAGATCCGTCACGTCCTTTAATGTACGCCTCGTCACACAGCCACATCCTCAGAAAGTGAGGAAAATAGAGAGCTGGTAAATATTTCACAGCCTTATGCTGACAATGAGACACAAAAGCAGTCCCCAACATCCTTCTCAATATGTAAGAGTGCCCTTCACTACTGATGTGAAAAAATACATAAAGAACTATCAAAGATGGCATTTTATTCTATTTTTTAGGCATTCTTCAGAAATCCAAATGCAATGATTTTTTTAAACTTGAAAGTGACTCCAATTCTTATAAGACTCATACAAAAAGAAGAGCTACAAAGGTATTGCCTTCACCATATGGCATCTGTTTTCCAGCTACAGTACACTCTCAGGTTTTATTTCAAATATGTGTGAGAAAATGTTTGCATGCTGCCTCCTGACAAGTGGCCCTTTCCCTGTTCGAACAGAAATGCTGTGTGTATTGGAGAATGGGAAAGGGAATCAATGGCTTGATTAAAATTTTAATTATTATAGAAATCATTGTGTTTGTACAAGCTTCTCCATGCCCCACCCTTGGGCATTATTTGTTCCTCTTTGCAAGTGCCCTGCAAATGCAGCTTTGGGGATTCATCATGCTTTTATGGCAACTCTTTAAGCAACTCTACAATTATTACATTCTGGTGTGTGAAAGATTCAGTATTATCTCTTAGGCTTTTACGATCTTGTTCCCCAATCAGTGCTTTTGTGTAACAAGCCAGTGAAATTAGAAGTATGATTAGAAAAATGTGACTACATTATCTAAAACTTATACACACTTTTGTATTGCTTCAGCTTTTTAAGTCCCGAGGGAAGTGGCAGCGATTAGGATCTATTTCTTGTGAAGGTACTGTTGGGAATAAAGCTGGTTTGAATAAGTGAATCAACCTTATTATGACAGAAGCTCCAATAGAGATGTGCATTAGAGTATATTGAATTCCACTTTTGAAACCACAGGAAACCTTTGCGTAAGTACTCGCATTTCTGCCTGGACTAAGCAAATAGAGTACTGCAAATAAAAAAAAGAAGTGAAAGCCAAAAGTCCCTCCTATCTCTATTTTTATTCTAATACCTTGCAGATAGTATCACACAGTCAAAACAATGTTTTTTTCTTTGTGAGTGTAATTAGGACTAGTACAAACCTTTAGCAACTCAGTTATTCGCTTGCAAACATCCAAACCCATGCATAAAAATTGTGTCTTTTTCTGCAAGGCTACAAAAAACACAGTTCTTCTTTCTGTGGACTAAAGTAAAATTAAAAAAAAAGCCAAAAACCAAAACAAACCCAAGTTTAAAAAAACACAAAAGAAATAGGATGCAAATTTTACTCTGCCTGTTTTTCTGTTACAAGCAGGCCAGGCATCAGGGGACCACAAACAGGGCCATATCCACATGTTTGAATAACTTGGTTCACATATTTTTAAAATGCTGATAGCATTTTAGTGAGCATAAATTAACTTTAACATGGATGAAGGGAGAGCAGGAGAAAGCAAAAAAAAACAAAACAAAACAAAACAAAAACCCAAAAAAAAAGAAAAACCAGTAGAAGCAGTATTCTTAAGGGGTCCAAATAGAAAGGCTGTTGTAATTAAGGATTGAGCCAAATAGTCTGGAAAGGAGTGAGCATGGGCTGGCACAGATATTAAGTCAAAAATGGGGGCTCTGTGGAGAAAAAAGGTACACGATTTGCAACAGTACTGACAGACTGACAAAACTGTGTTAAGCCAAAGGTCCACCTAACCTTCTGGCTTGACTGGGCATAATATTGTCTCAGAAAACAATACAATAATGAAGGCAAGAAAATAATAATCTCATTTCTGGCACACCTTACCTGTTTCCAGCAATCAGCATTTTATCACCAATATATCTTTATCATGATGTTTAATAGCCACCAGTATATATAATGATGTAAATTACGTGTATATCTTCCATGTAGCTCTGAAATCTCTTTCCAAAACTAATTATCCCTTTGACCCTCACAACATCCCAGAGTAGCCAGTTTCACAATGTATTTATTATCTCTTTCTCCATGCTGCAAAGGATTTCGTTAACTTTCTCATATTCCTCCTCAACTGCCTCTTTTCTGAAGAAGTACTACTTTTTTTTTGTGGAAGATGTTTGTACCTCCACTCACACTGCTCTGTTCCTTCCTCAGTTATACCATATTCACCTGAAGTTGTAAGGACCAGAACTGTAGCATTAAAAAGACACCTGGCCTTTAGTCCAGTGCTAGCTTGATGATTTACACATTCTAAATAAGTTGCCAGCCAGGGTCAAGGAAATGAAAGATGGTTGTGTAGATATTTGAGGAAATGATTGCTGAAAAAGAAGGAGGGATGAGTAATCAGATGTGACACATGGTGTATAATAACAAGGGAAAACAAAGGTTCTTCTTGTTCAATTATGAACATGCAAAGCACTTCATCATACCCTAAAATATAATTTAACAGTTCATTTTAAAATCTTTTACTCCATATTTTATGGATATTTAAAAATCATTACTAACTCAGAAATGCATTTCTAAACAAGGTAACCTGAAAAATGTGTTGAAGATTGTGAGATGGTTTGCATAGAAGGAAAGGACTGATACACTGGGGATGTTTTAATGAGACGTTCACAGTACTACTCTTGCTCAGTTGTCAAGATCTAGATGAATTCCTTCACTTCCTGGCAAATATGCCTCCAGTCACTACTGGGGTTCCCCAAGGTTCAGTTTTGGGGCTAGTTCTGGTCAATATCCTTACTGATGTAAGAGTGGATTAGGTGCACTGTCAGCAAGGTCACAGATGACACTAAGTTGGGCAGGAGTGTTGATCTGTTGGAGGGCAAGAAGGCTCTGGAGAGGGACCTGGACAGGCTGGATCAATGGGCCATGGCCAGTTGAATGCAGCTCAATAAGGCCAAGTGCCAGGTCCTCCCTTCAGTCATAACAACCTCACTACAGACTGGGGGCAGAGCAGCTGGAAAGTGTCCCAGAGGAAAAGGACCTGGGGGTGCTGGTCAGCACCCAGCTGCAATTGGACCAGAGTGTGTCCAGGTGGCCAAGAAGGCCAGTAGAATCTTGGCTTGTAAAAAAAATAGCATGGCCAGTAAGACCAGGGCACTGATATTCTCTGTGTACTGGTGAGGACACACCAAAAATCCTGTGTCCAGCTCTGGGTCCCTCATTACAAGAGGAACATCGCAGTGCTGGAGGGTGTCCAGAGAAGGGCAACAAAGCTGGTGAAGAGTCTGGAGAAAAAGTCTTATGAGGAGTGGCTCCTGAGGGAGCTGTTGTTGTTTTGCCTGGAGAAAAGGAGGTCCAGGGAGGCTTTATGACTCTATAACTACCTGAAAGAAGGTTGGAGAGAGGAGGGGGTTGGCCTCTTCTCCTAGGCAACAAGCAACAGGACAAGAGGACACAGTCTCAAGCTGCACCATGGAAGGTTCAGGTGAGATGTAAGGAAGAACTTATTCATGGAAAGGATTGTCAGGCATTGGAATGGACTGCCCACCGTGCTCAAATAATGACTGGATGTGGCCCTTAGTGCTAGGTCCTACTTGACAAGGTAGTGATTGGTCAAAGTTTGGACTCTGATCTTGGAGGCATTTTAAAACCTAAATGATTCTATGGTTCTATGACTCAAGCATATTGTGGGCAGAAAAAAAGGATACTCTACTACAACACAAGCTATGTGTTTTGGTATGACTGATATGAACTGTACCATATATTTTAGTTTTTCAGTAGTATGTAACATTCTGTGTGTGATCTGTGTACTCACTAGTTCAACCACACTTCTTCAAAGAATCAGTCATGAATATTTCATATTGTGCAGCTCCTTTTCCACAACATATGATGTCTTTTTTTCCTTTTTTTCCCCCCTTCTTTTTAATGGAAAGACATCAGTATAATTCTACCATGCTGAACTCCCTCATATACACTTTCATGTGTCCTATGGGTACTTAATGATTGCTGAAGAGTTTTCTGTAATTTTAAGGAGCTCTGTTAGAGCACACAACAACTTACATAGTAAAGGAAATGAGGCACTTCATCTGTTCTCTAAATATTCTTATGTCCGCAAATGCTGTTCTTTTCTAGGCTGTCACTGCAAAATGCTGTCTCTGTATGAACAAAGGCCATATATATGAAATTATGTGAATTTTCTCTCCTAAGGCTGTCTGGGGTAATGCGATTAGCTGGGAACCATTTTACTATCTGTATTTATTGATGCACCTACCCTTTTTTCCCCAAGTTGTTTCTGTTTTTCTGCTTATGTTTCAGTCTTACCTCCTTTTAAAAATATTCTACTCCAAGATATCTGTATTTCTCTTAAATATTCTTAACATTTGCCTAAAAGAGCTTATTAAATTCATAGAGGAAAGAAATATAGTTACATAAAAACATGTGAGCATAATAAAAAAGAGCAGATGTTTTAATATGTATCTCATAAAAGCAGGTCTATTGAGAGAGGGATGAAGGAGGAATGAGAGGAATCAGTGCATCAGCCCTGGGGGAAAAAAGTGGACTAAATTAAAAAGGCAATTAAGAAATGCTGAACCTCTATCGTGCCAATGAGCTTCTATGGTAGATAAAAATGTGACAAAGAACAACACACTCATGCCTATTGTTTTAGAAAAATGAAGTGTGTCCTACTTGTTATGCTGCTGTTCTTAGCCTATCTCATAATATTTCCATTATTGTGTGTAAGTGCAGCAAACATGGAGGATAGACAAGGCGTTTTTGGCACAAAGACAAAGAACATTTTGCTTCAGTTAGTAACAAATTGCTTTCACTAAAAACAAATTATCTTGGAGCAGTTTTCTGCTGTATGGTCTCCACAAGATGTCAAGCACAAATGGTAACCCAGTGTTTCCTCTAAACAATGGAATAAACCTAGATGGAGGCAAGTATGTGGCTTGCTTTAGGATGTATTTAGTCTTTCTGTGACTGGGCAAAAGAACTTGCAGTCTCCATTCTAAAAATAACTATGATTAGGCTCTTACTTTTACACTAACTAATTTGGACTTGAATTAAGACTGACCATTTCAACAGTTAATATAATTAAAATGGTGATTTGCTCAAGATACAACACCATTTAGCAGTATCCTGGTTCCCTTTCTTAATGTTCTTTAAATGATGCCTTCAGTGATTTTATAGAGATGTTGTATAGCAGCACTTGACTGTCCTGAGGCAAAATGTCTGTCAGCATTCCTGGTCAATCTATATTTTCAAGTAGCTTGATACTTTTTTAAAATACACTGCCTTCCCCTCATCATGAAAGAAGCATTCAGCTGATATGCAAACACAGTTTCTGGTTAATAGGTTCTTACCAAGCAGCTTTGGAATGCTTCGATTTAGAAATGACTGCAATATGGTATCTAAGATTTGAAAAATTGCTTTTGATCATGTGTTCTATCCTCTGTTTAGAATAATATTTTGTGAAGTATATTGCCACATTACTTCTTGACTATGCATTTGTAATCTTTATTTTGAAAGTTCAATATCTTAGCTGTATAAGATCACTTTAGGCTTCAACTCCAGATGCAAATGTCTGATAAATCTAATAAAAATTGGGCAGGCAAGGGTATTTAAAACTCACATTGGTTCTGCAACACAGGCCTAATACAAGCATCAGAAGAAAAAAAAGATGGAAAAGTCAGGCAGCCGGCTGGCTCAGCAGCATCAAAGACTGCATATTCTCTTTCTGCTAACACCAGAACTGTTGAGCACATTAGGAAGAAAAGAGATGATATGTTATGCACCAAAGCGTACCTTCTGTGCTTCAACTCACAACATAGCTGATGTATATTGAATAGCCTAGGGTTAAGTCTGATGTTTTTTTCAAGTGAATATTACCCTTATATTTATTGTTTCCCACATAGCATATTTCATAATTGCATTATTAATGACCCAGGGAAAACCAAAAATAATCAATCTCATTGTCAGGAAAAAAGGAAGCAGAGCACTTATCTTTATGAAGAGTAAGGAAAAAATATTTTAAAAGGTCATAATACATTCAAAGTCCATTGCAAAGGCTGTTTAAAAGAAAGGAAGGTAGCCCTTCCTGTTGGAAATGTAAAAGCTGAATCTCTTGTAAACACAGAGCTTCACACAAATTTATAAAACAATACGTGATAAGCACAAAGGCCAGAAACGTGTAAATGGGAATAATATTTGAACCCCTAGGTGTTTCAAAAGACAGTCCAATGGTTCTAGATGCTGTGAAAAGACACTGAAGGACATATACTTGTAAGATAACAAGAACTGGTTATCATAAATTAAAACCTGATAAAACCCCCTGGAGATCAATTATTACATTGTGTTATGTTCCAGGCTTCTGGAGAATAAGCTTTCACTATATTTTATGTTGAACTACTGGTGGAAGTCTGAGAAAGAGACAAAATCCCAACCTGGACGTACCAAAAGCATTGACAATCATTCTGCAAGCTGAACTTGAAACAAAGGGGCACATTGTTTTGGAAAGAAAGAGGAGGAGAACATTTCTTTCCATTTGTTTTCACTAAAGAAGAGCTGGGAAGTGTCCAGGATTATGTAACAGCTTGACATGAATTGTGATGGCTGTGTGTGGCATGGAAACCTGAGGACATGTAGCTGCAAGCAAACAGCTTTTGAATTGCAGCTGGGTTTTGTGAGGCCACCTAATGTCTCAGAGTACACAGAACCAGTAATCAGCCAGCATGGCTGAGATTATGCTCCTTTGGGACAAAGGAGTCTTTGAAGTCATCAAAATAAATGCCCATCTCTCATCTGAAAGTGCCTTAGGAGAATAGAGTGGCTGAAATACTGGGGAGATGTTTCTTTTTCCTGCAGGGATTTGGAGCAGAATAATTTCCACAGGAACACTGCTGCCTCCCACGTTTAAGGCTGGAGAAATATTGATGTACTTCAAGAGAACCAAAAGGATAAACTGTGGGTTAAAGTAAACTTTTGAGACTGACAGAAAAGTCATATAACAAGGGCTCTTATCTGGGGTGCTGCCTCAAGAATGGGTTGATGGTCCAAAAGATGAGCCTGAAGTGAAAATCCAAAGTAATATCCAAAGGCTGAAACAAAACATATACAAGTACCCCTCCACAAAAACTAACCAGCCAACCTGTTTGGTGTTGCTCTCCAAGGCAGGGGTTTCTACAGAAACAGTTTCTATTGTGTAATTTGTATTGCTTTACTAAATAAGTAATAATTGTGTTTAAAATGCTATGGAAAATCTAACATATATATCTGAAGGACTGACCACCAAAATATCCATAGTACTGAAGCTGTGAAAAGGTTTTGTATTTTTGGTGGCTTAAAAAAAGCCAAAAAAACACTTGAGAACATAGGGATTAATGAATTTATTTCAGCCAGTGATAGCTGTGCTATGAAGTCTAGCACTCTTTTCAACCTTGGTGATACACCTATAATTAGAGGTGATGCCTGGAATCTACCTGGGCTTCGTAAAGCAAAAAGACAGAATTCTGTACTAGGATAAAATCCCAAGCACCTGCTGACTTTCCAGTCAAGGGGAGTTTGGCCTTTGTCCCAGGTTTTTAGTAGAGGGGAACATTCATTTTTCTTTCTAATCCATCCAAGTATTTCCTCCTACCAAAGACTGTAGTTTCTGTTGAACAAAATCACTTCATGAGAACCAACCTCAGTTCATTTACTCAGAACATTAGCTGCTAAAAAATGGAAAAATAATTGGACTATCTTTCCCTTGTAGCATTCCATGCCATAGACAGTAATTTCTGGCATTAAGGGCTGATGACAGATAACAGAATCAGTCCATTACTGTCCTAGAAAAGTGTGGAACCTAGCCAGCAGAAATCTAAGAAATTAGAAAGTAACCAATATTGACTTGCTATTACTTCATTAAGGGATGACTGGAGAAAGGTTAGGTGTTTGTTTAGATCATTTGTTTATCAGCAATACATGATCAGTGCATTGGAAATTGACAAAGTATTTGTGATAGAATCAGATGTCATTTATACACAAGGTAATAATATTGCACTGCATTTCTTCCTATATTAAAAACTATTTGTACAACTCCTGGAATATGTGTTTAATCAGTCATTCATTAAATACTATTTCAAACTAAAGAGCATGAA
This sequence comes from Drymodes brunneopygia, assembly GCA_013400955.1. Classification (NCBI taxonomy): domain Eukaryota; kingdom Metazoa; phylum Chordata; class Aves; order Passeriformes; family Petroicidae; genus Drymodes; species Drymodes brunneopygia. The sequence goes on from VZTZ01000568.1 coordinate 17,456, forward strand.
CACTCTAGAAAGAACCCCACTGAGAATGACAATTCTGGGAACTGACACTGGGAACTGACAATGCTCCCCTGGACTGCTCATAGGAAACTATGCACTAAAGACTTGGAAAAATTCAAAACATAATCCCTGAGGTACTGATCTGGAGTCTTACAGTTGGCACAGATGGATTTTTCTGTATCTCAAGACTCTTGTTTTTGGCTGCCCTGAAGATTTACTCTAGGCTATCTGGACTTAGAATCATGAAATCATTAAGGCTGGAAAAGACCTCCCAAAACATCAAGTCCAACCTTTGATTGAACATCACTGTATCAACTTCAGCATAGCACTAAGTGCCAGTCCAGTCATTTCTTGAGCACTTGCAGGAATGGTGGCTCCAGCTTTTTCCTGGGTAGCCCATTTCAATGCTTGACAATCCTTTCAGTACACTTGACCTCCCCATCCAGATCTGTGATAAAGATATTAAACAGTAAGTAAAATATTCATGTTTATGGTCAGGACTTCCTGGACTTTTCTTTCAAAGCAGAGTTGAAGATGTGCATAGCAGTTTGTTACTCAAGTTGAATTATACTGAACTTCATTTAAAATACTCATTTTTGAACTTGCTGAGTGTTCAAAATGCAAAGCTATGAATCCAAAACAGCAGTGATGTTTCAATATTTGTTTTATTCAGAAACCCATGGGTAGAAATCTAAAGTGCCACTTTTAACTAACTGGATAGCAAAACGTGGAAAAAATGTTGAACAGTATCAATCATTCTCACTGTGTGCATAATGCAGCATAATTTTTTAAGTAACATAAACACAGATTGTAGAGTTTGAGAAGGCAGCATGTAAGATTATAATTGTGTCTGTGTTATTTTCCAGAAATTATAACAAGGTATTTCAGCTTATCCTGTGAATATTTAAAGTACTTGTTTGGAATGCTGTCATCCTATGATTCTCTGAGAGAGAAAATGAAATATAGCTATGAGATAGTTTATATCAAAAACACAGAATTATTATACTTTTGCACAATAATTCATATGTGGAAGCCAAGATCAATGCCTGATAAACTTGATTGTTATCCTAAGCTTCAAGTGAAACATGGCACCATGTTGTCTTGGTTTAAAAGACAGGTGTCTGCTAAGGAAGGCAAGAGCCTTCCTAGGAATGGAAAAACTGTAACCTCTCTCCCTCTGAATTATTATAAATTTAAAATCAAGAGGCTCTCAGGCAAAGACATGGGAATAGGAATAGCAGTTCTTTACTAATATCTAAAATAAAGCTAACAAATAATAACAACTATGGCATTAACCAACAAACAACCAGAAATCCAGTGGCAGCCTGCCTGGCCTCGGGCACCTTTTCCCTTGGTGCAGTTCCAGTCACAGCCTGCAGGGGGCGCTCCGGATNCTAGGTCCAAACTCCGACACATGTGAAACAAGAGAATTCAGATACCTGTCAAAATAAGGAAGCTTGATCTTGTAAGGTTTTCTGTACTTCTGCCTCAAATATGATAAACCACAAAAAATAAATTGCTAGGTTTTCAAGAATTCTAGAAGACCTCTAATTTCAACGTAAGGAAGAATCAGTGAAAATAGATGTCAGAGGGTAATCTACCTTGCCTTAACAGCAAAGATGTATAATGTTCACCAACAAGTAAGTGAAACTCCCATCTCCCAAATCTGTTTGTGGCCACACATGAGAAGTACAATCTTGACACAGGTTGAAGGCACTGGTTTTCCCCTCCAACAAGGGGAAATACTTTTGTATTATGAAAGAAGTTAGTTCAGAAAATTCTTAGAGCATGACAGTTCAGATTTCTCTTAATAAAATGATTTCACTATGAATATGTCAAGGATAACTAGGAATCACAGAGAATTAAGCAAACTGAAATTATTATTGATTATTAAATGGCATTTAGAAAGCATGTTTTTCAAGGTTTTTATAAACTTGCTTTTTTGCAGATCTTGAAATCCTAAATTTTGTGTTGTAATAATGTCCCAAATTCCATTTCAGGCAATCATTTCTTGTAACTAAATTACAGTAATTGAAAAATTATAATATTAAAGAAAACAATGTCTGTGTCACCACTTTTTGCCAAACTCCAATCTAAAATTTTACAGGAACAAGAGGTGGAATAATAGAATTGGAAGGCTCTTAAGAGTGTAGTGGTGATTAAATGAAGAATTTGCCCTGCATGTTTGAAAAAACATTAATAAACTGGATGACAGAAAATGCTTCTTCATATAATGTCAGTTTAGTTCAGCTTATTGCTGCTTCCTTCATACTTTACAGTGTCATACCCAGAACACCATTTTCTGAGAGTATTTGACTTAATAGTAACACAAACTTAGCAGCCAGAAGAAAATGGAGGGGTTTTCTCATTATGTGATAGATATGCAAACACAGCTACGCAGTGCAGTTGATGAACTACTACTGCTGAACCCATCTGTTTATGTTCTACCAAGGGCACCTTTTTATGTCTGTCTGATGCCTGCTTCCAGCCTCCTTGAAGGTGTCCCATGGGTGTGTACAGCCCTCTCTGTGAGCTGTGCAACACAGGTTCTGGCACATCTGCCTCTGCAGTTTACCTGCCAGTGAGAGCAATTCTCATTTGAAAACTGCTGAACTCAGAAAACAAAGCTCCTGTGCCTGTGTGCAAATATTATACAACATTAGGTGGAGCAGGATAAATGTATCCATGTACCTGCAGCATTGTTTTGTCAAAATAATGCTAAGAAATAGCTTGGCACTACACAAGGACAGTGATTATCTGAGATGTAGATGTAGCAGAGTTGCTATTGGAACAGGTAGGAGTGCTACCTATGTGCTGCATAAATATGAAAAGACATTTTATATTATCCAGCAGATTTCCTCTACCATCAGATTCACCTGGGAAGAGGTGACAGGCAAACATGGATCTTCACATGACAAAAAGTTAACAAAAAGAACACGTGTTCAAAAAGCCTGAGGTTGGCTCTGCCTGCAGGTTATTAGCAGACTTCAAAGTCTGGACTGCTTCTTTATCAGACTGATTTCATGGTGTGATAAGTCACTGGACTGTGTGACAGATATAAGGTACAATCTGCTCAGGCATTTTCTGGAGTCTTCTAGTATATTCTTTCTAGAAGTCTCTAAAACTAGCGTCTATTATTAATTGAAGCAAGGCAACTTTTAAAGATATTGTTAAGCAACAAGATATGATGTACATAAATTTAAAAAGAAATTACAAAAAAACCCATAAGTCAAGTCTTCCCTTCCTAACTACAGTTAGATTCCTCTGCAGAGGCATTTCTGTTGTCTGGACTTACTTTTCAATCAAGCAGTATTCAGTTGTCACCAGAAATAGGCTTTACACTGTGTTCTGCAGAAAGGCTGTGCTGATTTTCCAGGAAATTCTCAATCTTTCCACCACCTCTTAGGACCATTTCAGAGACACTCTCTGGAGCTAATACATCTATTTTCCCTCCCACCACCTCTCTATTTCCAGTACAGCAGTTTTTCTGCTTTCAGTGTTAATCTTACTCTGTCCGTCCTCCTAAAACCTGGACATTTTTCCAAAATGGAGGAGCACTTCTCAGAGAAAGGGCAATTATCCCAAGTGGATATAATTGCACCAGAATGCAGTTGGCAATGGAGTGCAGGAAGCCACAAGAAACTGTAAACAAATCCATTAAATAATGGTGCTCTGTATCACAGATTGACTTCCAGTGTACTGACAAACCTTACTGAGTCATTGAATTTTACACAACTGTTTTATGTTCTACTTAGTATTAGCATTGCTATTTGGTTTCTTCATGACCATTTAACCAGAGAGCCATGGGTCTGAAACTTCAGAGTTTGCCATGCCAAATATCAAGATTGGACAGATGGGCATCATACTCATGTTTCAGGTCATGTTCTAACATCTGTAAGAAATCCGGATTTTTTTTTTTGAACCATACTTATCCCTTGTGAAAAGTCTTGAGTACAGTCCTACACAGCCAGACATCTACTGAAGCATGTGATAATTTTTTCAGGAGCAGTACAGAAAACAAACTAAGGAAATCTGCTGCAATTATTGCATAAAGAAAACAGGACAGATAGCTGAACCTATACTTGTATAAGAAATCTTCACATTTTTACATTTTTTAATTTGTTGAGAACAAATTATTATTGATCCAAAGAGACAAGCATTTCAATTCATTATGGAATGTGCTTTGCAAGAAAGAAGAAAACAGTTCATGAATATCATAAAGTAAGCAGCTGTTGATAGTAGTCATAAATTGTTAAAATAAACTGTAGGAGTTGCTCTTTGTGTAAAGAAGCCCCTTGCAACTCTGGACTCCTCCCCTTGGTGGGCAAATCCATTCTCNCTAGATATTTTTATATTTAATAATAAACTATATGTTATAGTAGCACTATAAAAATGAGTCAGCAGCCTCATCAAAGCTTTGAGTGCCATTTGATATTTTCTCATTGATCTCTATAATCTACTGTAGATCTGATAATTTTATCATGAACAAACCATTTGCTAATTTGATCATTTTCTTAAAACAAGCCATTTTCTTAAAAATCTAAAATATTTCACTTGAGAGCTCTGTGACATGAAAGACAATATCTCAGTCTGGATTTTTTTCTTCAGTAAGTCAATCAATCTCTTAATAAAATAAAAAAGCCTTGATCAAACTCAAGATTGATCAAAGTCAACAGAAATTTTCTAAATATTTAGAAGCAAAAACTTCCTCTCTTACTTTTTGTTTTTCTGCTTTTTACTTGGATCCAGCTCAGACTCAGAAAAACATGCAGAAATGTCAGGTTTCTACCAAGGACTTTTGAAGTTTTTTAACCATCACAACTCAGAAAATTTTAAGTAAGCATCCTAAAAATGGTGTTCCTTCTATTTCAATTGCACAAGTTTCTCTTGTCAGTAATTGCTATTCCCTTTGTTTTTAATATTATAAAAACATAAAATGGTAAAATAAACTCTATCCAACCATTAATACTATTACATTTTCCTCTCATATTCCTAACAAGACCGTTTCATTTCAGAACTATACCATCAGAGGAACTCTGGTAGATTGCAGGAACATTGAGGAGTAGCTGCTTGATTGCAATTTTTAAAATTATTTTGTAGATTTATTTTTTTTCTTGTGAGTCTCTCTATGAGGCATGACCACTTGCTAGACTAATTTCAGTGTTTTTCACTCAGCACTCTGGCCACTTATGAAACTATTATATGGATGTTGGTCTTGATGTCTTCAATAGCATACTGTAGCTTTGAAGATATTTGGTCTTTCTTCATGTGAAGAATTAAGTTCAAAACCAGTCAATATACTTTTATTTAATTCTGTGGCTAGACAAGTTTAAACTAAGTTTTCCTCTCTTGCTAACATTTATTTTCGGTTTTAATCATTCCGTCTGTAACATTTTCTTCTTTCTTCTCTTTTTTCGCCTCCCAGGACACACACTGGAGAATAATCAGGACCTTAGATGATTGTAGTGGATGGCTCACTGCACAGTCAAGAATTTAATGACTCCTCCCAATGTAATTTCTGTAACTGAAGAGACTGTTTTCCCTCCAATATAGTATTAAATAGAGAGTTTGTTTTAAAAATAAATGCTGAATCTTTCCAAAGGCCATCTGATAAGACTAGTAATTCAAGAGTGAAAACAGTATAGCTATGCTTTTATGAGAAAAATACTATTGAAAATCTACTGCATTAGTTCAAGTGTATTGAACTGAAAAGTTTTCTAGAACAAACATCAACTAAAAAAATTCTTCCATTATACTTTTCCAGCGGCTTACAGTTGGCAACGGAAATGTCACTGAACGCAATTGTCCTTGGAGTTCTTGGGGTTACAAAGATATTACATCACCTAGCAACAGAAACATCTATTTAGGATACAAAGATCAAATGCGTCCTTTTAATGGGTTGTAGATCCCCCAGGATATGCACAAATAAACTCCCATAGAAATCCACATAGTTTGCAAGGCAGTCTGTTTCTTTGTCCTTGATGCATCAGTGCTTTTCATTTGGTAGACTTTGACCTTTTGCTAGCAAAACTGGTAACAGTGTTCTTATTTAATTTATGTGTTTGGTTTTTTGTTCATTTATTTATTTATTTTCAGGCACACAATTTGTACTTAGAGATTTACATACTGTTCTTTGAAGATCCTTCAATTCAGCTCATTTTCTCTTCTTCAAAATGAGATTTTGTTGAATTTTGCAATCTTGTATATTGAATAAATAGAGTGGGGCAAACAGCAAGCTTATTGTCCTGTAGGAAGCTTCATTTTTTTTTTTTTTTTTTTTTTTTTAATTAAAAAAAGGAAAATATTTAACTTCTCAACAAACAGAAGTTAACGGTCTGGAGTGCCCTCAAACACCCTGGCATATGGTGGGTTTTTCAGTCAATACCAGTGATGGCACATCACCGAATGGCCTTAAGACACTCTCAGGGTCCCTGCAATCAGACACTTCATTCTCATCTGCCCTGTTGCCATGGATCTCGTAATTTTGTAGAATCAGGTCAGACTCACCAGGAATGAAGTGTCCTTCACGGGATCATTCAGAGCAATGAAATGGTTATGCAGATAAGTATTGGTAAATCTGGGCTGGCTTTAGAAATCCATGGAAAACCTCTTTCTGGCTATTAAATGGTGAGATTCAACACTTCATCCTGTTTTCATCTTAGTCATAGTTTGCAGTCTGCAGTTAGCTGTAGCTTACAGAGTAACACGATGATGTATGTCAAGTTCCCCTCTTCTTACACCCTCTGAGTACATGCTAGACTTTTATTAATCTCATTGAGCTGGAAAGTGTCTGTGGGGGGCAGAGCAACCTGCCTTGTTCTTAACATTTTATGACTCAGAAGTGAGTTCTGACTTTTCTTGTGATTCTATAAGTGTGCCTTTTCTCTTTGTGCTTTGTGCTCGGGTTTCCAGTTTGCTTCTTTACTTAAAGGACAGATCTTCAAAGGGGTTAAGTGTCTTTGAAAATCTTTCCATAAGCCTGTGAAATTTTAAGATCAAAGTATTTTTCTGGAGACTAGTCTAAATTTCTTTTTACTCATTCTTAATTGATAGCCATATGATCAAAAGCTGAAGCGTAGATAAAGTCAAAGATGGACTGAAGTGAGATCTGGAAACCTGTGCAGATGCATAGTGACCCATCAAGACACTGTGTGTGAACATGAATCCTAAATCATTCTAATTCTTCTAGGAATCCACCTGAATGTGCAATTGTAGTGTCAACAAAATTTGATGGGCAGAGGATGCCATACTGTGGGATCCTGGTTTCTAGGGCAGCTTCTAGTGGGGCTTCTATTCAGCACAAAGAACAGAATCCAGCCTAAGAAGTTCCTGTTGTTTATTCCATCATCTATATTACTTTAAAAAGTGATGAATGTATCTATGGCATAACCAAGCACTTTACACCGAAGCCTGTCATAAAGGAGCAAAAGTTTTGTAGTCAGGTAATGTCGCCCTGCTTTTTGCGGTGTTCCATGTTTGTAATTTGTAGTAGAAGTTCTCATGCATTTTCTATAAACATAGTCCTTGTTTTCGTAACAGGCCAAGATTGTTTTAAACTTTTAGATTGTTTTTCATTCCTTTTCCCTAAGGCAGAGAAAGATGATTGACAATGTCTTTATCCTGTGAACTTCTAGAGGTGGTAACCTCATTATACAATCCACGATTGTCTTAAGAAAAATATATAAATGAGAGAATAAAGAAAAGGAGACCCCTTTTAGTGGTCCTGACTGGTGGTCCGAACTGCTGCTCTGAAGCATGCGGGTTTCATTCGTGTCTGGCAGTGCAACAAGAGCAATAATTGACAGATTTTGTCTCTCAGACATCCAAACTTTCGGTCAGTCTGGCAAGTCTGATTATTCTACCCTGCTCACGTAAAGTAATAATAAAAATAACAACACTTTAAATTTATATTTTATGGAGGATTATGATATAGTCTAGACACACACTTAGTAAATACATCAAAAAATAGAACTAGTGCTCTAAGCCAAGCACACAAGTGTACTACAGGCAAGCAAAAGTCCCTTGGAGATAACTAGCTGATATATCAGGGAATTCTCAAAGACTGATTATTAATGCACCAAAGCCATATAAATTCAGTGAAACAATCAGAAGACATTAAAGAAAGGCAGCTTTATGTCTACTTCGGGCCCATTCTTCATATGATATAAGTCAAGACAAATCCCTGTCATATCATATTTTCTTGCTGTGGGATGATGTGGGGGAAATAAGGGGCCCACTTAGCTCTTTTGTGTAGCTCATTTAAGATAATCCAGATTAATGGGGACCTGTCTTTTTTACCCTTGTAGGGAATGATAAATACTAAGAAATATTATTGAAGCCATTCAGCTGTCCATTAATAATACATTAGTAAATACCATATGATCAAATTTCAGCTTGCAGCTGAGCCGAGTGTTAGCTTAAATACCAGCAATATTTCATTCATGAAGTGTAAGGGTCCTGCTAGATCTACTTGTATACAGGATGCAGAAAGGAGAAAAAATAGGTCCCAAAATACCTGAAATACTATTTTATCACAGCTGAGGAAGCATGGGGAAAGTTTTCAAATGGGCAGAGCAGAGAGCATCACAGAAACAGCGATGGTTATTCTCTTGACTTTCTCCAAAGCCTAACAATGTTTTACTCTGTTTGTACAGCCCAGTTCAAACCTGAATCTTGCCAGAAAGAATTCTTCTGATTTCAAAGGTTTATTTCCTTTGCATTCTTTAACAAGGTTAAAAGATAATAATTTAAACCCTTTGGCAATGACTACTATCTTTGTTCTTACTCCCTCAGGGATTGTTGCTGATTTGCTCAAGAATCTTAAAAACTTTATATTCTTCCCTGGACTTGCTTCTCTTTTTGAAGGATCTGTGCTCTTTTTATAACTTCTTAGAAGATCAAACCTTTTCTTTTCTGGAAATGGCCAATATTCTGTTTTGTGAATAATGATTGTCCTTCCTTACACCTAAATTTACTCTTACTTTTATAAGCAATAGTCAGTTGTCAAGTTCTTGCATTTTTTAGTCAGTAACTGTAGGTAACACTCTTCTTCATGCAATAATACTGGTCATATCTGAAAGGAAGCTATTTTTAGTTCCCACCTTCCAAATAAATGATGCAAAATCTTTTTCTTTTTTCTTTTTTTATATTCTTCAAGTCAAATTAGTGTCTATATGTACTTCAGATTTCTTTATTGGACTGACATTGTACTGGGTAATCGCATGCCAGGAGACATCCTATAGTAGCTGTACTAATATGTATTATTCATATAATAAATTCAGTCTTTGAAATTGAGATTTCCTAAAAAGTAATAGAAAAAAAACCAACCTGGAATTTACAAACAATGCCATAGTTTGCCTATTTTACCTGTTGATTATAAAAGTCTATTATACTTTCAAGTCTGTGTTGTTTTAATTTCCTTTTATTAAGAGCACTTCTGGTTTTACAAATGTATGTATATCTGTGTGTGTATGTGTGTGTATATAGTAGCTGACACACATTTTGAGTCAGGAATTTTTGGAGACTCACAAAGGAATTTTTAAGAACTGATATAAAGTCCATGGCATTCAGATTTTAGATAACTTCCAGAGAGATTCTATTAGGGATTGAAAAAAAAATTACATTTGGTTTGATGAAATAAGACATCAGAATATTAGGTGCATAAAATTAGACCAATAAAATTTTATGGAAGCATAGCTGCCCTGACACAAAAACATACTGCAGACTTAAAATGCTCTCCAAATGATTTTTTTTTCTTCTTTTCAGTCTTCTTTTTTTTTTTTTT
>VZTZ01000568.1:27277-86524 GCA_013400955.1 Drymodes brunneopygia
TTTTTTTCAGTTTAATATTATGGCCTACAGAGCAGAGACGAAAATCCAGTCAGTGGTCACATAACTTGACATTAATTGACCCTCTACATTATGTGACCTACATGTAAATAAAATATTTTCAGTCTCAGGCTCTTGGTTTTCTTAGCTCAAAAAACACAATTTTGTTCAAAACTGGCATGTTTTTCACCATAACTACTAAGTGCTAAATTTTCTCTGCCTTACAGTTCCTATCAAACCAAACAGACAGAGATGGCATCTTGAATTTTGTCTCAATAATTACCCTAAGCAGAAAATTCCCCTTGGATTCTATAAACAAATTCTTGACAGAGAGTCCCTAAGAGCCCTTTCACCTATCTCAAGGAGTAAGGCATTGTAAGGCAATAAATAAGACAAATCTTAACACTGGAAGGAATCCTAAACCAGGGGGTTCTTCCTATAATGTGAGGAAAAAGATGTTTATTTCAGCTGCAGGTTGCAGAGCAGGAGAACATACTTTGTCTATTTAAACACCTTGTCCTCAGATGAGTGAACATTTGTAAAGTGTAGAATTCACCGTTTTGTTTTTCAAACCAAAATGATGTTCTCTTTTAAATCTTGTGGAGGCATTTGGACAGAGAAGGTATACTCTGGGTCATTGCATTTATGAAGCTTGTACTAAACTTGGCTCCTGCCTCGGGGAGTAGGGGTATAATTAATTCTCATTAATAAAAAAAAAGTCAAGCAATCGCTTATGTTTGTCTTCACACTCAAAAACAAGGCTTCATTAAGAAGACAAACAGGAACAGATATTTAAAACCACAAAAAAAAAAACCTCAGAGTTTTCAAATTCCTGTGTTTAAAGAAGGAAAAAAATACATCAAATAACAAAGCGTTTAACACATTAGTTAATAATTTAACTAGAACAAAATCTGCTACATTAAAAATAAAACATAATATCCCTGAATATTTTTCAAATATTAAATTAACTATAAATCTGTTGAATTTGTTTATACACTATAACCCTTCAGCAAAATAAATGTAAAATTTTACAAAGTTTACAAATCTTACATAAATCATAAGGTTAGGTGATAAAAGATCAAGAAAGTAAATTTTGAGAGATTGCAGAACACAGGCAAGTATATTCTCCTAACCTGAATTTTAGGATGCCAGAGGTACTTAATTAGTCTGTCTCCTGGAAAAACTCTTGTGAAATGTTCTAAATACACATTTTTATGGAGTTCCCCTTAGGTGATTTTGCATACTGCCTGAAAGAGCAGTATACAAAGTATATTTGTACACAAAGTATGTAAAGTATACATATATACTTATAGTTATCCTGAGATGGCTATGATTTTGATAAAGGATTAAAGGATTAACCCCTAGTTTTGCTTCTTTAACTCTTCCTGAAGCCAGGATAGATGACTTATTTTTCAGTTGATGCTCTGTAATCAAATTAAAACTTAGCAACCATAACCATCTCTAAAACATTACTCATCTTAAAAGACGGAGTGTTATTGTATTGGCATAAACTCCTGGAGTAATTCACCGTGATTGATTAAAAACTCTTATTTTATCCATTGTACTTAAATATTCTTTCATTCCAGAGTAAACAACAGCAGCTAATAGACATGGTATCTCACCGCTGTGTGATCGAAGACTAGCTTTTAGGACAAGAAATAAATGGAGGTCTAATCTTTCTAGTGCCTTTTAGAGGTACTTAACATTGGTCTACAAAGAGCATTGAATGAAAAGAATTAGTAATGGAAGAGACCTACAAAGTCATTTGTCCAGTCCTCTGCCAAAGCAAGATTGCTTGTCTATGATATACTGTGTTTTTAAGTGTGATGTCCAGTCCAACCCTAAATTATTCATCTGATCTGTTACTGTTTCCATTATATCTTTAGACATTCCAGATTATTTTATACTGTAGCTCGGATGTTGTTGTGCTTTATTTAATTTTATTCCTATAAGAGGAATAAATACTTTTCAATGACTTACACAGTCTTCTTTCCCCTTTTACTTGTACTTCTCAGATTCTTGCTGAGTTAGACAAGTTACACCAATGTGATTATTTTTCTTGGATATTCAGGCTGTGAAATAACTCTGCCTTGCATGCAAAATCACAGGCTTTTACACGGTGTTGCACTTGAAGGTCAAATTTAATTTACCATCTACTAAATTCATCAAATTTTACTATGTCCTCACATTTCTAATGGTAGAGAGATCTTCTATGCAGCATTATTTTCATATACATTATCCAAGACATATTTGTAAATCTTTACATTTAATGTAGGAAACCTGTGCCAAGGGAGAAAACTGCCCTAGATGTACTGAATGAAGTTCTGCTATACTTTTTCAAATTATGCACACTAAGCAACAGAATCTCCTTATCTCCATAGGTGATATATTGATAAACTTTGCTATAATCATTGTTGTAATGTACCTGCCTTTATGTGTCTGCAGGTTTTATTGTCTCTCTCTTCAACTGCATCTTTTAGGAGATTTTCTTCTCTTCTTTAAAATTTCTAACCTAAAATCACCTAACTCTGATTCACAAAAAGTAGTGAAGAAAAAACTTATTTATACGCTAGTTTAGAAGAAACCATTACATGTCCTATCTGTAGTATCATGCCCGTGCCCATACAAATACAATTGAAATGAAACATCCAGGGAAATTTCATTGTCCAGGTTGGTTATTGGAAGCAGGGTAAGAGAAGAAGAGCTTCTATCTTTCCTAAAGCATTCTTCAGGACACTTTAGGGCAGCGTCCTGTGGTGATGTGACTTGAAGGGCTTTAACCCCTTATCTTGGCAGTGTATATGAAAAGACAGCTGAGGAGAAGGAGGGAAGGAAAGAGGGATGAGAAGCAGCATGCTGGACTTCTTCCAGATGCCACTGTACCTGAAAGGCATGACATCTCATATTTAATTGGAGAAGATCCTGTGTAAAATGCCAGTACAGGAAAGGAAGCCAAAAACCTGAAAAAAAAGCCAGAACCAAAAGATACCCAAAACAAACTCAAAAAGCAACCAACCAAACAAAAAAATTGGTTCCATTAATAAACTACAGCATTCCCAATTGCCAGAATCAATAATGCTTAACAGGTATATGCTAGTGAAAACTAATAGCTATGTATTTTTCTCTCATAGGATGACTCTTTGCAGGGTTTATTAGAGCACAAACTCTTTTTTCAAAATTGAGACTATTACCATCGATCATGGAGTGCAGCATATGTGGAACATCAAAGCTCAAAAAAGCACAGAAATCTTTCTTTAATATCCCTCTTCTCTTCACTTATGGACATTTTATAAATAGTATATTCAGCTCTCCTCCTTTTGTACATTAAAAATGTAGAGTTTTAGGTAACATTTGCAGACAGTAGTAGGCAACCTGTTTAATAAAGTGAATTTACCATGTTGATTCAGAGATCTCAGCTATTTTCCAGGTTTTCCATTCAAGAAATTTTTCATATCAGTTCTTAACATGCTCTTAACAAGTACCATTTTTTGAGCTGCAGACTGCATATAATCGCCAGTCACGGCAATGAACAGTGCTATACTGTATCTGTCCTATAACTGTACATGCCACCAAGATCTAATTAATAAGAAGTCACATAACAGAGTTTATTATCCAATAGTTAAAAGCAGGATATTTTCATTGATTTGCATCATCCAAAATTCTGATCCAGTGCCTCAATAAGTGAACTGGAGGGAGGGGGGAGGGGAAGAGGGGGACACGGCAGAAGAAGAAAACAAAAAATGATTGTTTAATTATGTGGCACTGATAACAATGAAAAATAAATTGGTTATAAAGCAATAATTGGGTATTTGACAACACTCTGCAACATCACTCTGCCAGCCTTTAAAAGGGAGAGGAAAAAACCATCATAGTGACCTAAAGGAAGGTGAGTGGCACAGCAGAAAGAGTAGCATTTCTATGGGAATGGCTGGACTGTGTAGGACATTGTTTTCCTCCTCCTTGGTCTTTGAAGGTCTACCTTTGTCCAGTATAACAGAAGATTTAATAGACTGTAATTGATCATCCCTGTAACCAAGTCACTGATGATGATTTTTGGTTTTTTCTTGCTCAGGAGAGAGTATATGCAACTTGTCCCCTATGCCTGGTATTATTATATTTCCCAGGTATATACATGCAGCAGCTGCAGATGCTTTATTTACCTCCTGTTATGGCCAATTGTGGGAATTTGCTCTACTTATGCCTTGTTTTGACCTTTAAATAATCCCTTGATGGTTTTGACCATTGCCAGATAGCAGAAATCAGGCTAAATGACCACAGGGCCAAGTAAAGTAAGTATCATTTTCAACACCTGCTTTTAGTGAATAGCTTTCAAAATACTACACTTATGGGAAATTTAAATTATAAAGTAAACCAGAACAGAATAAAAAAAGCAAAAGATAATGTATCAAAACCAGATTACTTTGAATTATGGCTATCACAAAGAAACCTGAATATACTCTGTTTTGAGAAGTCTGAACTTCAATCACTTTATGTGACGGTTTCATGAAAAAGTGAACAAGGAACTGTCATTTGTAAAGTAATATATTTTTTCCTCTCTGGAAAAAAAAATCATGGTCACAGAGATTGTTTTGATTAATTATTAACACATTGTGTCATTCTATTTTTGCAATTCTGTTAATAACCCAAGTCTTGATGGCAGCAAGATGTTCTAAGAGAGAATAACTATACATGGGCTTCTGAAGTTGTATCCAGAAGTATCTGTGTTTGAGCAGAATGGAGGAGAATAGATTTCAACCAGAATTACAGCACCTTACAATACCTCCCTTCTGAGAGAGCTGGCAAGCCCATTAAACATCCACAGCAGGTTTTGTTTTGGTTCTTTTCCATGCGGCCCAATACCTTTCCAAGAGGAATTATTCAATGCTGAGATGTGTACCACAAAGAGAAGTGTGGCAGAAGTTCTGCTCCTTATTCAGTTGTCTGCCTTACATGATGCCAAGCACTTTTGAAAGCTAAACAATTAGCTCAGCTGGTAACAAATGTAACAAAGGTGAGGAAAATGTTATCTGTAGCAGATAGGAAATAGAGAGGTGATGGATGCAGTAGGATTTGGTGACAGGGCAATGTGCTTTGAGGAATGTGATCAGGGAGCAAAGAGGAATGAAACAATGTAAAAACAACAGCACTGTAAAGAGAAGTGAGGCAGAACATAACATTATTAAGCTAATGGTTTGAAGCATTAGAATACTGAATTCACTGTGGATGGAGGCGGTACAAATATGCACAGTATGAAACAGAACATTATAAAGAAAAAGGAAGAAGTTGAAACATATTTCCCTGTAGAATTAGGTTATTTGTTTGGATGAATGTATTGCAGGTTTTGGGACTACATTTTCAAGCATAGAAATGCCATTTATTTCAAGACTTATCTGCTACATACAGAATACACAGATACATTTATTTATTTATGCATGTATGCATAGATACAAACAATGACTTTAGTAATTTTTGACACCAGAATGAAGAGAACATGATTATGTTTTTAGCACACAGATACAATGAAGATTATTTTCTGAAAATAATAAATTCTCAAAAAGGCTGAACACAGTTCCCAGAGTGAGACACTCTGCATGTTTGAATTAATGTTCCTGAGTGCTCCCTTGTTAGTGCTAAGCATATAGTTTAAATAAAGAAATCACATTCCAGGCTTCAAATACAATTGTCAGCTTTGCTTCTGGGAAGTGTGAAAGCAGCAAAAGTGAGAGTCATTTATTCACCATCTGTTCAGCAATTCACCTCTTTATCACACAGAGATGCAGAAGATACAAAGTTTAGTAAGTTTTCAGACATCAGGCTGTTAGAAGTGAAGACAGGACATTTTTTATTAACCTTATGAACAGAGATTCACTGGGTTTCCATATGTCCCATAACTTAACAAGACCACTAAAAATATTAATCATATCGAGCCATTGCATCTAATTTTTACTGTCGTATGTAGTTAATGTCTTAATATTTACAGGGATTAACTGCAAAATACGGCAGTTGAGTGATTTGGGGTAATTATTTTTTAAGGTTCAAGAAGTGAGAGAAAGGGGAGATCATGAGAGAAAGAGTGTAATTCAGAAAGGAGACTGAGTAACAGACAGGTGTTCATAGCTTGCTTACTGTACAAACTAGGCTGCACTAATTCTTAATCCAGTTGTTAATACTGTTCATCTGTGTATGTAAACCTAGACACTCTAACTTTATAGTGTCTATCTACAGATAATTCTTGTGGAGTCCTGATTGCTGGTTGACATTTCTAGACATTGTCATAATAAAAAAAAATTAATTTTTATCTTTTATAAAAGTGAGTTTCTTTGCACTTGGGGAAAAAATACTCTAGGTTTGCAGTAGTTCTGTATATACAATGTATATACAAGTTTCACTAAACCTTATAGAAGCATGAAAAATGCCGTCTTGAAAATTTAGCATTGCTGTGATATGAAACAGTAACTTGTTGTAGTTCAGGAAATTCCATTTTTCCCTATCCAGAGTACTGATAATAAAGCAGATTTTTATCAGAAAAATAAAGAAGGGTGTCTCATACTTATATAAATTAGTGACACTCCTCTTGTGTTGTCACACTCAGTCTCTCCAGACTGTGCAATACAGATCTTTCACATCCCTGCACTCAGACTTACTCTGCAGTAACTTGAGTCTTTCATAGGAGATTGAATCCAAGAGTGATTCATTACCTCACAATGATATGAAGGTTAATGGGTGCCATCACTCTACCTGTACAATGCTCAGGTTTACAGATCAGTTTGAGTGCAAACCAGACATCACAGTCAATAGGAAGTGCCCTTTCTTGTCCCATCTACCGGGTTACATTGTCTACGTGATCACTGTTTCCATGTTGTTAGCATTTTTACACTGTTCCTTGTTCTTATGATTATTGCAACAACTTCTCTTTCTGCTGGGAATACAGACTTTTCCATCCTTTCTTAGCTGATCAGCTTTGTTGCCTGTTTTCAATTGAATGTCAAGGATGAACAGGTGGGGCTCAGAAACAGCTCGATGTCGGACACAGTGGGAGGGGGAAAAAAAACACAATAGGAGTCAAAGAGGCAGGCTTGTTCTGCAGCTGGGGAAGTAAGAGGAAGTTCTTGGACTCCCACACAATCTCACATTGGGGATTCCTCCACATGGGATGGCTTGTGGAGGATAATCAGGAACAGAAATCTGTCACATAGATAAAAACTGTAACATACAGTGCAATTTTAATCCTTAATTAAAGCTACAGGGCAGCAGAGCTGTACTGATCTGCAGATGAATTGTACAGAACCCTCCGTTGGCCCCATCCAAAGCATCGAGCAGCACATTTGCCCAGGTACTCCAGAGTAGCTTCCAACAGAAAACATTGTGCTACTTGAGTTATTGTTCATCTCTGCCTCCCTCCAGTAGCTAAAAGGAGAGGGTAAATCATGTTTAGCCCCTGTACCTGCCAAGCAGTACTACTGCTTTGGGAAGCTGCTGTCACATCTCCTATTAATGAGCACAGAACTCAGAGCTCCCGACCTGGGAGCAGCAGTATCAGCACATCCCCCGATGCTCCTCCTGGTGTGATAGACAGTGAAGTACCAGTTAAGTCCTGTGGCTGCATGCCAGCATCCAACCACAGCAAGTTCATAGTCTGTCAGAATGCATCTCTGACCAGAAATAAAATAACTGCATGAGTTTAGAGAAATGAAAGAATGCAGGTGATGATATCAGCAATTTTCAGTACATTGAAAATAATAGAATTTCAAGAAATGAAATGAGGAGGTTGTCCACTTGTTTTTGTTTTGCTGCTGAGACTTGTCTCTTACAAGTCATTTCTAGAAGGACTCGATCTATCTTCTCTAAGTGCATTCCTCCAATCTGCATTTAATTTTGATAATTTGGGGTGATGTATGTAACCTTATAGGGTGCAAGCCAATGACTCCTCCTCTCTCTTTGGTGAAAAATTACACCTCTGGAGAGAGGCAATGAAGCAAAAAGACAAAATTGTATTAAAAAAGCAGGTTTATTTTTCCATGTGCCTGTTATTAAACATTAACTTTTCATTGCTTGAAAGCTTTACCCTAAAGTCTAGTAAATATAATCAAGCTCTAATTAAATGTTAATGTAGAGTTAGTGTGTTAAAAATTCATAAGGAGTGAGCAGATGCTGTGTTTTAGTCAGCATGGTCGAATCTACAGGATCAGATCCCAGCTGTGGAAATCCTCCCACCTGACACACTAGCAGAGCAGCTCCTGTTGGCTGTACACTCTGAACCACTGCTGTGGGTGGCAGCACACCAGTTTAGGACACAGAGGCAAAGGTACAGCCACCGCTGACCTAGAGGCTGTGTTCAGCCCACACTCCAGTAGCTGGGCCATGCTATTGGTAGCTGATGTAAGAGTGCAAAAGAGCAACTGACCATCTGCTCCTACTGACATACAATGCAGACATTTGAATTTTATTTCTAAGAAGTCATATCTCACTTTTGCATTTTAACAATCAGTTTTAAGCTCCAATTCTGAAAACAGAAATCCTGCACTGTACTTCTACCTGACAAAATGATCATTACTTCCAATAACATTTTTGTGAAAAAATCATTTCTCATTAAAAAATTTAATTTTGAAACTGTTAATAAAAAATGGCACTGGAAAAAGGTCAGATTTTATCTTTTATAAAAGGTACTTATGAAATGCCAATAAGAGTACAAGATTAAGCTTTCACAAAAGCTTTTATTGTTGTATTTGTCAGTTCTAAATGAGCACTAAATAAAATGAATATATTTCTCACTAATGGAAACTGACTGAACTATTACTTCCTCTGTTATTGCTCATTTACCTGTTATCTTGGTCTGATTTTAGTCTACAATTTAGGTTAGATACGCCACTAAATACCTTACTAGGCAGTGCCACTATGTAGTCATAAAATTTATTCTATGACATCTTTTCCCTCCTTCTTATAACTGGGGCCTGGAACTGTGCCTGACCCTTTTGTGCATGCTATAAAGATGAAGGAAGTTTCCTTACTCGTTGCCACAAAAAGCCTGCCCATGCACAAAACAAAGCACAGCTCTTCTGCAGCCATCACAGCCTGAATAATTAATTACCTTGGTGGGAATAACCCTGACAGCCATTTTGCCTGACTCATGACCTCGTGCTGTGTCTGCACAAACGACAGTGTTGCAACCAAGTCTCTCTTTAAAGTTTTATGTTCTTCAACAGTGCTGAGTCAGGACGTGGTTACTATTGCAAATGTATGCTGTGTGCACATTTTCCCTACTGTTTTTGGGTCCATGATATAAAGAAAGGAAAAAACCAGCAGAAATTATGAAATGGCAATGTCTGTCACTATAGTTTTTCATAGAATCATAAAATACTTCGGGTTGGAAGGGACCTTTAAAGGTCACTTAGTTATTACTGATGCTGCATAGAATTGCCGGAAATGTTTTCACAATTATTATACCTGCCTAAAAAAAATGCTGAAAGTCATTATTTCTTTTCACAAAACGAGTCAAGCAAGAGATTATTTCCACAGATGTTTTAAAAGTGCGTTGTCTCTGAGGGAATCTTACTATATACAGCACTTTGATTAAACCTTAAGAAGCTTTTTCTGAGACACCACTCATTATTTCTCTGAATTCCTTCTTTCCTTTATGTGCATATTCCTGAATTTTACTACACAATGTGAAATCTGTTGCAGACAGACTGCTTTGACTTTTTTTTAAATTACTTTTTCTCCTATGGTTTTAATTTCATTGCAGGTAGAAATTGATTTTCCAGATATTGTCAAATATTGATATGGTGGAAAAAGGAAGATATTCTGGACAAGCTGGGGTATTTTGCTGGTTGTATTGGTACATTAGATTCAGTTTTCCTCGGTTCTGGCATTTAAGATTCCCTGCACCAGTCATCATTACATGAGTGGGTGTACAGTACAGTAATGCATGTGTGTTTGGCATCTGGTGATCTTTCCCTGGGTAGTTGGTTTACTTGCCAGTGAAGAATCAGGGAGTGGGACTGTATCTCCTGGGCCACCTCCAAGGGGAATATGCTGTTCTGTAAATTTGTGAGCTAGAGCTAGAAAGCTGGTGGCAGAAGTAAAAGGCATCTATTGCAGACAGAGTGAAAAAAGTAGGATTCCTTAAGCACATGACAAGTTCACAAGAAATTGTGGGTCTTACAGGAATTCTTACTGTCCTGTAGTGTTGAAATGCCTCTGAATGGACTTTCTCAAGGTCTACATTTGTATGATAATGTTTAGTTTTGCAAGTATATGTGGATATCATGGAATCTACTTTGGTTCTGAAACTCAGTGCAATCCCACCACCCCTTAAGAAACCGCAACAAACAATCCAAACCAAGTAAACAAAAGCCCCATGCAAACCAACCAACAAAAAAAGCAAAAACAAAAGAAACCCTACCTGTCACTTCTTTCCACCGGAAGTGGATTATGTTCTCTTTCTTTTTGCATCACAAGGTACCTGACTTCTGGATGAATCCATTGAAAGTCCCCATTCCATATTCTTTAAATGTGAACACTGTGAAATAGCTCATGTTCCTACTGTTTCTTTTGCTTTTTTCTTCTGACAGGCACTGTGCCTGCCGATTCTAGATGTAAGAAAAGTTAGCTTTAAAATTAAATTTTGATGGAAACAGAAACCTGACTCTTCTCCAGCATGCACATTTTCCTGGGCACAGAAACCTCCTTGTGTTTCTAGGCCTGATTTTTGTAGGAAACATTATTGTTGCCAAAAGAGAGAAAAAGATTTGACAAAGGCAACCACACCTAACTTGTACTAGCTGGCCCCATTTGTAAAAGTTTTTGGAGTTTGAGACTGGTTTCTAAACAAGATGTCACCCACATATTCAGCAAAGTGTTGAGTCACCTTGAAACCGTATTTAGTTTTAGCAACACCAGTGCCTTCCAGTTAAAATTCTTATCCAGATGATACATGGAAAACATTTGATATTCTAACATCATGTCTTTTGCTAAAAAGTTATCACCAATCTTGTGCATTTTAAAGTTATATCAGATTTATAGTTTTGTTTAGTCTTAATAGTTAACTAAATCATAATATGATTTTTTGTTTTAAAATCACAATAACACCTTTAGGGGAAAAGCATGTGCTGAAGTAGAATATGTTAACTTGATTTTTTGGGTTTTATTTTTTACATCTACTTAAGGGATTATGTAATTAAATGTAAAAAAAAAAGAAAATCAAACTAGAAATAAGTGTACGAGAACAACTGAACAAGTAAATGAATGACTAAAATAACTTTTTGATATAGTATTCTGATAGTAAAACAGGAAGTTTTTAAAGAACATAACATTTTTGTTTCTGAAAGACATGGTGAGAACAGAGATAGTTTTTTTTCTGTGGCCAATTGCAGCTCAAAATCACTGAAAATGGTTGTAATCTCAGTGCTGTTTAAATCAGTGACAAAACTTTTTCAGTGCAGGAGTGATTTAGTTAGGTTATCTTTTTCAATGCACCTTGGATGAACAGAGGTGTATTTATAATGTAGTGGTTTCTCTGTAAGCACATTTTTACAGTCACACACATTAAATCTATATGTGTAATTTCCACACAACTGAAATCTTACAAACAACTTTGCAACTTCTTTCTTTTTTAAACTTTGAGGGTTTTGGGGTTTTTTTTAACTAATTCTTTCAGTGCATTTCAGGGCTCATTTACACGTAAACCGGCTTTCATGTCAATTTTGTAGAGCTAACTATTTACAAGCATAGGTTTTTGCTACATAGTAGGATATTAAAAGGTAGGAATGTTTTGTTTCTTGATATATACAATGCTGAATGAAAATTGTTGAAGTCACAGCAAAACCAAATTGAATACAGGTTAAAGAGCGTTTATCATCCTCAATATTTGCCCTGGAAGTAAGTGAGTTTCCTCAGCATTTTATTTTCTGCTACACTACTAGCTGAAAGCAAGGAGCATCATGTCTGTCTCTTGTTGTTTCCACTTTAACATTCTCCATGGGACACATCTTTCTGCAGGATCAACATAAAAAGAGCAGTTATATCTCTTCATACAGCTGTCTGCTAAAATCATTAGAATTATTGAAAGCTGGAGCAGAATCTGGTCCTTGCAGTTGACTAGGCTTTCTCTTGTGCTTGACTTCAAGCACCAGGAAATAGGACTTGTGTGCTGAAATGAGAAAAAAAAAAAAAAAATCCTACAGGCAGAGATTTAAAAAAAAAAAAAAAAAAGGAAAAAAAAAGAATTGGATATGCCTGAAGTAGTTTGATCTAGACAAAAAGTTTGGAAAGCAAGTTTGCACGAAGGTGGATTCCTGGAGTGCTTGAGTCTGACTGTTTGCTGGGAATCTCAGGGCTGTTGTTTATTCCTTGCAGATATAGAGACCATGCTGCACAAATACCTGAGTGTGGCCTCGGATTTCTGCTCCATTTCAAGATCATCAGCAAAACCCAAAAAACTGATTATTTTCTTTACAAGGGGTTATCAATTTAGTGGCAAAAAGAAATGCAAAAGCTCTGGATTTTAGAAGACTAGAGCACGGATTCATTTGCTTTGTGATGGTGTGCTAATCCATAGCACTGCTGCTTTGATAATGGTAACAAAAATGGACAAAAAAGGCACATAGTACAAAACTTGGATTTATATAAAGCTTTCTGTTCAAATAATGATCTTGGAGCACTTTATTCAAGAGTCAGAGTAAAACAAATGTTGTCATAGCTCAGGGGGAAAAGGTATGATCCTGACATAGACTTATAATTTGAAAATAATTTGCTGCACTTCGTTATTCTCAAAGGGGAAGAGAACAAGCATAAACTGGTCATGATTAGCAGCAAGCAATCACAGACAGGCTCCAAGGAATTTGTTGTGGCCTAAGCCATTGTACAAAACATATTTTTGACTATGATTATATGCATCTATTTCACACTGGATACTCTTCGTCCTTTTTTTCTTTTTTTCCTTACCAGCTCTCCAGATTAAATTTAATTACAATACAAAGCAGCCAGATTTGTACCTAGAGTAGAAGTCAATAGACTGAAACAGCATTAAGGAGATTAATGTGCTCTGTGAATTAAAAGTTCAACTTTCTGAATGAGGATTTTCATGAAGTTACTTGTTGAAATTATCAGTCCAATAAATACACAAAAACAAGGCTGGTTGTGCTCTCTTCATTAAAAGCATTACATGTTGATATAGAATAAAAAAAAGAATTGCTTGTTTGTGGTTTTCTCAACTCTTGAGACAATGTGACAAAATGAACTTCTGGCACCAGCAACAGGATTAGGGCCAGTGGACACAAGCCGAAATACAGGAAGTTCCATCTCAATATGAGGACAAAGTTCTTTGCTTTGAGGGTGATAAAGCACTGGAACAGGCTGCCCAGAGAAATTATGGGGTCTCTTTTTCTGGAGATACTGAAAACCACCTGAAAGTGACCCTGTGTGACATCATCTGGGTGAATTTGCTTTAGCAGAGGGTTGAACTAGATGACCTCCAGAGTTCCCTTCTAACCCGAACCATTCTGTGATTCTGTGATTGGCTCCTACCTTTGTTTGCATTAGTACCTTCTAGAATGCCTACTGAATTGGGATTAGTTGTAGAGAGGACGAGAAAAAGTAATAAATGCTAATTCTATTTATAACTTCTCTAGACAGAATCAAATCTTTCCTTTTATCTCCTATTTTTTTTTTCATTCCTTGCCAGGCTGCCTAAATTTTGGAGGTGATTCTGGTGAAGTCAGAAATTTCTAAAAAGTAGTTTTAATCTAGTACTATGCCTCAAAATAGGAAGCTAGAGTGATATGTGGAAAAATATCTTTTCCTTAATATCCTGGATATCAGGAGTAAGCATCCTTGGGTGCCCATTCTTCTTTCTTATAAATAGATTTTGCTGCAAAATTAGCTTTTTCTTGATTAGCTGTAGTTTAGCTGCAAGTATAGGTGATATCTGAATAATAAACTGCCACAGTAAGCAGCAAGTTATTTTATGGATATGTTCTCAAAATCTTGACCTATAAACCCCACTTGAGCTCTCTAGGAACTCATCTGTCACCCTAATTTTTGCAATGTTCTATGTTTTTACTTCTGTAGTAGAAGTTCTCATGCATTTTCTATAAACATAGTCCTTGTTTTTGTAACTGGCCTAAATAGTTTTAAACTTCTAGATTGTTTTCATTACTTTCTCCTAAGGTGGAGAAAGATAATAAACTATATCACTATCCTGTAAAATTATAGAGGTGGTAACTCATTAACCAATCCACAATTGTCTTAAAAAAATAAAAAAAGCAGACTTTTTTCTAGTCCTACCTGGGTAGTCCTGACTGCTGCTCTAAAGTGTGCATGTTTCTTTCATGTCTGACAGTGCAACACCCATCTACATTTAGCAGTTGAATTTTTTAGGATTCACTGGTGTTCATCTAATCATAAGGTGTTTTCAGGTCTGTTTTTTTCCATATTGTGTAATGTAAATTTTCCTAAAAGAACATTTTAATATAATTTTATTTCTATTTTTCACAGCCATGGTGAATCCTCTGCTTGCTCAGATAGAGGTTCATTTAGAATAGACAGTCTTTAGATTATCTAGGTCAACCTAGGAATTTCCTGGTTTAAGATATCAGTACTTGTGGAAGTGGTTGTATTTTTCTTAGAAATTTTAATGAGAAATGTTTAGGCCTGTGGAAGGGAGACCATTGTTTTCCATAATTAATCACTGCAATGAATTTCTTGTCCCTCCCCATCCCACCCTCTTTAATTGTCCTTCCATAGGTGCTTGGATTCTCTAATTCCTCACTCTCAGTCCCTTTTAGTCTGTTCATCTTAATTGTCACACCAAGTATCAGAGCTTAGGCTACTTTCTCAGAGTCTGAGTCAAATTCTTTGTACTTCTTTCTGAGGGTATGTTTATGTGATGTCAGATGAATGAGGTAGTTTGTTTAATGAAAATATCTCCTACGGCTGGAGATTTCTGTTGCTCAGCTGAGACACTCTAACAGCATATATATGTTCCTTTTCTGTTGTTATGACAGGTAGAGTTGATTAGCTGAGCCCAGTTACATCATTTGTATGTAAATTCTGAGGTGGTTGGTGCTCTCTTGTCAGCATTCTGATTTTCACCTCAGGCCAGAATGGTGCAACCTGAACCTGGATCTTCACATGTGAGCAGGGTGCCTGGCTTGCTGTGCCACCCAGCCTTCAAACAGTAACTATCTCCATGAACATCAATCGTTTGCAACCTTTGCTTTTGCATCTACTAAGGGCTTCACTGCTTGACGTTTGCATTAAGTTCTTTTTGACACAGTTGGAAAATTCATCTTCCCAGACCTTGCAAGCATCTACAACATCTGTCAGCTGTGGGGAGATAAATGATAGGCAGGAATGGCTATTATTCCAACCAAATAAAGGGAAAAGGACTGGCACTGAAATCAGGCTGGGAGTTGGGAGGGGCGTGGAGGCTGGTTTCTTCTTTATATTTTTCTTTTTTGTTACAAACTCCTTGGCATTGGAATTGGCAATTGGCTCTAACTACATCAGGAACCTAATGACCATTTCTCCAAGATGTATTTACTAAAGCATATTACTCACAACAAAATCTGCTCTAACAGTTTTACTGTACAGTAGAATCAAGTTTTAATCTCTCACATACAATCAATATTCTTTTTGAACTGACTGTTTTTATTTCAAGAAATCAAATATAAAAATCTATACTGCTTTCCCAAAGTTTTTCTTCTGCATTAAACTTTTCAATGTCAAGTATTGAAAAACATCCAAAAGGATGCATATTCTAGGAAGCATTAACATTTTAGGAACTCTAAATTAATTCTAGATTAATGTTTATATTTTATCACACCTTTTAAAGCTAGATGTATTGAAGCAGGAGGGCTTTTTATTTATTTAACTAATAAGAAAACATAGTCAACATAAAACTTCTACTCTGCAAAAAATCTGGATTCATCAGCCAGATGAATCTAAAAATCACCTAGTTGGTGATTGAAACAAATGCAATCATCTGGAACTAGACTTTGGTAGTATTTGCAGTAGTGTACTAGACTTACTTAAATAAATGGACTTATTCTAGACTTGTAGTTCAGAAATTGTGCAATTTGAAAGTATTTCAAAGCACAGACTTTTGTAGTTAATACACAGGTTTTTGTGGTAAATGAACTTTTATTAATAATTTTCCTTAGATGTAGCAAATATTCCACTTAATAGAAGATAAGAGTACTAATTCTAATAGTAATATTAAAACAATTCTTATAATAAGAAGATTTAATGACACAATTCACCTTTACCTTAATCATCTGAAGATATTGACAGATATTTCCTTATTAGGTATTACAACAATTAGTTTAAGATACCCATATGTTCTTATAATGATGTTTATCTGCTTTTGATTAGGCTTTCTGAAAAGACCGATAGTGGATTCTACAAGAGTTAACATAAATATACCAAGTACAGTAGTTTGTTCTTGAGCTTCTCTGGAGTCCATGGGGAGGCAGGAAAGTTAAATGGAAGAGGTGAAATGAACCAATGTAAAATAAATCACTGATGAAACTTCTGACAGACTCTTTGGGACAAGAGAGGATCTGAAAGAATGGGTAGCCTGGTAAGGGTGTTGGGTTCAGGTTCTAGAAATAGGCCCGCATGAGCAGAGTTGAAAGGCTTCTAACTCAGTTGTAATTATGCTGTTGTTGTTGTCGTTGTTGTTGTTGTTGTTATTATTATTATTGTTGCTGTGATGATGATGATGATGATGATAATGATGATGATGATGATGGTATTGAAAAAGTTCAGGCTGTTCAGCTTGGAGAAGAGAAGGATGCATGGAGACCTCATAGCAACCTTCCAGTGTCTGAAGGGGGCCTACAAGGAAGCTGGAGAGGGGCTTCTCATAGAATCTCTAGTGATAGGACAAGGGGAAATTACTTCAAGCTGAGAGATAGTAGGTTTAGGTTAGAGGTTAGGATGATGAAGCATGAGAACAGGTTGCCAAGAGGAGTTCTGTATGCCCCATCCCTGGCAGGGTTCAAGGCCAGGTTGGATGGAGTGCTGGAAAACACGATCTAATGAGAGGTGTCCCTTCAAGGGCAAGGGGATTGGAAAGAAAGGATTTTTAAGGTGCCTTCCAACACAAACCATTCTCTGATTGCATTATTAATATTACTATTATTATTAATTGCTGCTGTTATTAATAGTAGTAGTTATAGTAATGATATTATTACTACTACTACTAATTTTCCACAGTCAAATGCAATGAAGAGACATCTCATTCTAGATACTAAATATTTGCTTTAAGTAGAGGAATAGCAGGAGTCTCATGTATTTAGTAAAGGAGAGCAGATGTTCTTTTCCTTCCTCTTTTCAGGAGGGCAGGCAATTGCCCTCTTTTTTATTATCTCAAAAGACTGATTAAGAAACTTTCTACCTAAGTGGTTTTGGCAGTCATTGTCTTGGCTGAAAAAATGACATAATTATGCTTCTATAAATCTTTATATTCCACCTATTATGTCCTGAGTGAGGTTGCTATCCTGTCTTAATTTGCAGATATCCAAATTTATTTTGAAGAGGAACATAAAAAATAAACATTAATTTTGCATTAAACAGAACCAGCAAAATATGATGAGAATTCATTACTCCTTTTTCTAAAATCAATGAATGTCTTCCTCTCTCACATTCCTCAATATATAGTGTTTTAATCACCTTTAAATAAGCATTTATTATATTGGTACAATAATTACATTTAAAGTTTTTTTTAATATTCCGGGTTACATTTTTTCTGCTGCCTAATTATCTTCAGAGTTCATTATGTGCCTATATTGTTATCCAACAGAAGAACAGATTGTACCAAGCTACTGCTTGTGCTGGAGGGATCGAAGTCATTTCCACAGACATTTTGAGACAGCCTGATATGATCAGCTCTCAACAGCCAATATCTTCCTGCTGCATGTCCAACTAGAATTATTGTCCTCGAGATGGCTTATTAAAAAGGTGTAGAGATGGGCCACTGGAGTTCTCAAATTTTCCCTGATAATATCTCTATCTTTGTATGATTTTATCATTATCCCTCACTCAGGATTTCCTGGAATAAATTATTTGAGTCTCAATTAATTGCTGCAACTGAGAGTTGAAGCTATTGGCAAGCCTTTGGCAAATAGCTGGGCATTAGTATTTATTACAGACACAGATGTATGAGAGGTGCAATCAATTTTGTCTTTGTTGGATTTCAACTTCAGTGAATTGTTCATTGATTTTGGAATTTGAGAGGATTCTAGGAAACTATTAAGCAAATGGGCAATTTTGGGAACCATTTTATAACACATATAGTGACAGCCTAGACAATAGATGTCAAAGCATTTACACAAAGGTCCTTTTCAGCCTCACTTGGTGCACATGATCTTCCAGCTCATAATGTATTAGCCCATGGTAAATTGTATTCTTTAGGCAATTTCTCCTTTAGGTATGAATGAGAATTAAAAACCAGCATGGAAACATCTCATGTATGGATTTTTTTGGTCAAAATTTTTCTTCCCATTAATACACTATTTTTTTTAAGTTTCGCTATTCTAATATTGTTTGCTGACATACCTGGTGCATTAGAATTCCATAAATCAAATCAGTTTTAAAGTATATATTTCTTCCTATGTTTTGGGGATACACTTATTTCCCACTTTAAAGTATATGGAATTATTTGAAAAATTTCATGGATTTACAGTTAGTTTACCCAAGGCACATTCTCTGAATTTTGTGTAGGATGCATCATACAGTTTTGCTAACAAGGTGGAGACACACACTTTTGAATCAGCTTGGATTTCCAAACCAGAAAAATCCTAAAGAAAAAGCTCCCCAAAAAAACCTCCCAAAATGTATTGAAATAATGCTTGAAACATTTAAACATATAAACATCTTCTAGAAACTGTCTTTCAAGCACATTGAAAATATAGCTCTGTCACATAATTATTCATTAAAGAGTTAAATTTTATTACAGTCCATTCAATATTTGTTGTAGTGTACCATTTAGAAGAGTATTAATTTTCTCTTCTATGGATATCAATGTTTTCATGGCCATGAGAGAGTATATGTATTGCTTCATAAAAACACTATTTTTTGCAACAAGGTAGGAAAATAAGGAGAAATCTTTTAAAAATAGGATTAATTTTTCACTCCCTGGATATGGAATTTTTGATCCCAAACTCTATGCTATCTTCTATTGTCAGGAGTCTTTATAAGACTATTTTGATACTCTAATATATGTCATCAGCAAAAATTATGTCTTCAAATGCAAGTCTATGCATTCTCCCAAAATAATGGTTATTTTTATTACCTCTGCACTCATCTATATACATTTTAACATCATTTTCTTTCAAGCATGTGGGGTCATTTTTTTTCTCAAATATAAACTATATAGAAAAAAATATAATTGAACACTTTTTTATATTTTTTTAAGTTTCCAACACACAAAGTTTCCTCTTATGCCAACCATCATCTCATATATCTTTTATTTTCTTATGAAAATGTTTTTGTTTAAAAATAAATTTTTGATAGTTTTTCTTAAAATGAGCCTTTGCTGCTTGAACTGATACACTGAAACACAGGGGTATAGGCTGTCATTAATCTCAGTATTTTTTTGTTCAGATGCTGTAATGCCTCCTTATCAAACACAAAGGTTTTGTGTTCACTGCTTGTTTTTCCCCTTGGTGCTAATCCGATTATAGCATTCTCACATTCAGACCAACCATATTTTTAGTGATTGTGTGCAGCTGAACATTCCCTTTTCACTTAATTTTCCTTGCCTGCTCCTTCTACAGAAAAAAAATGGATGCCAGATAGTAAATTTACCATCCTTTCCTATCAATCACCCTTCATGGAACTTTAATTTTCCAAAGACTTGCAGAATTTTTTTTTTAATTAGCACATGTAATAGTTACATTTGTAAATGTCTGCTTTTTAAAATAGAACCAGCATCCTTAGATTGAAATAAGCTGGTATGAGTTTTTTATACTATACTAAAGATAGTAAATAAATATTTTTATTCATAATCTGTTTAAACACACCACTCTACAATAGGAATCAATTTCTCCCTTTTGTATTCAGTCTTAGATTAACAGGAGAAATACATTGTGGGTTAATGAATAAGGAAAAGAAAAGCTATCCTGGTACATCCCTTCCTATTATACTGCTAAGTAACATTACCCACAGTTATCTCTTGAGTCTGAATCTGCCTTGCTACTAGATGTGATGAATCCTTATACCACTTTTTTACTTACTCTACATAAAACTGCTATTGTAGACTCATGTACTGGCACTGCTTGATATAAATATTTTTTTTTTTAAATTAAAGTTTTAGAATTTTAAGTATCCCAGAAGACCTTTAATGTTTCCCCTTAATCGTCTTTTCTCCTTTCCATTTGGTTGTTAGTCCTCACTGCTCCTTTCAGAAGATGCCATTTAGAGCTTTCAGGTTGTGAGGCTTCTGAAATATGACCTGGCCAAGTCACGAGAGATCCTATTCTCGATTCATTTATCTCTTTAGGACCTTTTAGTTCAAAGTGTAATTTCAGGCTATCAAGAATTTTTACCTATGAACAAAGTTGTGTGTTACAGTTTTCTTTGTATCACAAGGCTATAGTTTTATCACAAGGCTACAGGTTTTATCATATCACTTATACAGGAACACCAGCAGTGGGTTTTATTAAATTAGCTGAGTACCTCATTAACTGCTTTTTAATGTGATGGAAGAAAAATCTTGAAAAAAACCTGGTCCTTGCATTTACAATACAACCTTTCATATCCTAGTGACTCTCATCAAATGATCATCCATGTTTTCACAGCTGTGGATGCAGGTAATATTCCTTTAAGGAAATGCTATGTGATTTTACATCAAAAATTAGTTCTTTCCCCTTTGTTGCAGTGTGTTTTGGGGTTTTTTAATCTCAAATATTCACTTTCTGAGAATTCCTTACTTATTTTAATTGGGATTCCCTTTAGAATTAAATTAGGGTTTGTCTGCTGCTACCCACATATTGCTTTTTAATAAAAAATAATATTTCTATTTCCATCTGGTCTAATTGCTTAATGCAGGTGGTTTCTTCCTTTGGATTAGATCTCTTCTTTTCTTTATTTCTCATGAAGCTGTGGCTCTTTTAGAGGTTTTTCAATTTCCTCTGTGGTTTGTACACTATTTTTTTTCCTTTGTCAGTTTCTGCAGAGCTCTGAGAAGCAGATCCTGGACTCATGTGGCCTCTACAGGTGAGGGGAGCACCACTGTCTTAGTGCATCTGAGAGTTTCTTTAAGCTGTTTCCAGCTTCACTTGGTCTATCGAGTGCTTCTACCTTTCTAGTTTTTTATCAGTTCCTAGAAGAAGATTTGCACCTTGGGTGCCATTGATTTTATTTTAGGTGCAGAATCTTTAATATCCCTCTTTGTGACAGAAACTCATGTGTTCAACATCAAGATTTTTGTTGTTGATAGTGTTAGTTTTTGATATTAAGATAACCCTAGAGACTGCCCCAGTTACTTCCTTCAACACCTAAAGGGAATATGTTTGGGGGAGTTTTTTGGTTTTCTTTTTTATGTTTCAGTTTCTTTTTTAAACCACATTATAGGAACAACATTCCTATACTTGGTCTCAGGGGTCTCCAGAGAGTTTCTGATTGGGAGTCTCAGGTTTCCAAAGAACTAAACTGTGGATAGGGACACTCTCTCTCTGCCAAATATAGGACTACATTATTCTTTCCTCCACCGCAGGGAGTGAAGAGGAAGGAGACCAGTGGACCAAGGTAATCTCTCTGGGGCAGAGATCATTTCACTGGATGGAGCAACCTAATTTATCTCCAGATAAGTGAAATGACAGCTGATTTTTAAAGTAATTTTTTGTTATTGTAAAAAGCCACCATAATACAACATTGCTATTCCCATGACATCACTTGACTCCCAAGCATTGAAGGAAAGGAAAATACTCTTGTTTCTATAAGAAGTACTTTCCTGTATACAGGTTTTCTTTTCCTTTTCCACGTTTCTCTCATGTTTCTCGTGTGCACTCATTGACGTTGCCTGGGCTATTCTTGTCTGAGATATCTGCTTCCACAAGCCAAGGGAAACAAGACACCATTAGCCCTGACAGGTGATGGGTCACATGCTGGTGGGAAGTCTTGTTCCAAGGCTCAGCAGCCGCAATTTCAGGAGTCATCCTATCTTAATTCCTAATCCTCAGCAAGAACTGCAGGACACATCAGTGTTAACACCAGGGGATGCACCAAAGGAGGCCTGTTTTGCTCAGACCTCCCAAACATCAAGACAGGTCCCTGTGAGCTCACTCAGGGAGAAAATGAAGGACTAGTCCCTGTCCACACCTAATGCTGTTAGTTAAACAAATGTGATCATCCCTGAATGAAAGGATGAAAATTGTTTTGCTTGAATTCAATTGTGTAATGCTGCACACCAAATTGACTACAACACTTCCTACAGGTAAGTCTGTAGTTCAGCTGTATAATAGCTGTATTACAGTCCAAGAGGGAGTTTAAGAAGCCTTTTAAACAAGAACGTAGTATGTTTGATATTGCTTTGGTGTTTTTATATAAAGTAAAAATATCAATAAATAGAACCTGAGATTCAAAATTTATTTTGTAGTTGGCTTTCTTCAGGAAAATATAAGGTATTCCTGAGCTTGATCTAGTGCAGGTCCCTGT
The DNA here is from genome assembly GCA_013400955.1 of Drymodes brunneopygia. Taxonomy (NCBI): domain Eukaryota; kingdom Metazoa; phylum Chordata; class Aves; order Passeriformes; family Petroicidae; genus Drymodes; species Drymodes brunneopygia. The sequence goes on from VZTZ01000568.1 coordinate 49,934, forward strand.
ATTTATTGATTTTAAAACAAAGAGGGGGAAAATATCAACAATTAAATAAAATCCAGATGGTGAAATAGTAAATCAGGTTAATTCAGTTGCTTAAAATTCAAAATAACAATTGAATGACATGGCTAAGTGAAATAAAGCAAGGAATAAACATCAGGGTGACATATATGAACACAATACATTTTTGATACTTAATATATTTTGGTGATATAAAGAAGAATAATAAATACATCTACTGACATTTTCTGTCTCAAAACCTGGGTTTTCTCAGGGTAACTACTACAGGAAGATCTAGAAGACACTGATCTACCCAGTTTTAAGTCAGAAGCTCACTCCCACTTGTCTCCAGTCCCCCAGGTTTAGTTCCTTAATTCTTTCCCTCCCCTTTGCAGTTCACATCTGATCATCCTGTATTGTTAAGTACTAATGCCCGCCTTGGAGGAAAACTGCCCATCCAGCTGTGGAAGCTGTGCTCCTAAAGAAGTTCAGGACCTCAGAGGATAGGATTGGCAGCACACAGGAAAGAGGCAGGGATAGGAGTCATTTGCCTGACTTGGAACAAACTGACTGGGCAGGGGATCAAAGCCATCTGGTAATATCAGCATCCATGAATGAATGTGGTCTCCCTCCTCTCAGTACAACGGGTCAGGTCTGGGTTAGAGACTTGGCAGTAGGGACCCCCAAGGAAAGTTGTGACATATGAATTTGAAGCTTAATTGTTGAAGTCCTGGTTTCTGGAGGAGGAAAGAGATGGAAAGAAGCAGACAGAATGGATGTTTGATTGAAGTCCAAGAAAACAAACATATAGGGAGATACATTCAAAGACACGAGGAGATAAGGGTTTGGGAGATTAAGGTTTGTAACTGAAAATCATCCCCAGATGGCCCTTGTCACAGACAATCTGTGACTCACTAGTATATTTTCTTTTTTAAAAAAAAAAACAAATCAAAACAGCAAATATGAACTTTTTTTTCCCCAGACCATCTACTGAACACCTTATTTTACCTTTGGAGATCTTGATGTATCACTTTTCTCTCAATACCAAACTTCTCTTTCTATGGATGTGGAAATTCTTCACTCTTATCCAAGGTTTTCCACAGAACACACCACGAAAGAATAGATATCTTGTTGCAGCTCTTTTTCTATTCCTATATGCCCCAGAGGAGATTTGCAGTGGAGAAACTGAGCTTACAAAAAGATTCTGAATTAATGTCTTTCCCCAGAATGCAAGCAAAAAAAAATTCTTTTATAGAACTGTAAGTTATTAGAGGGACACAGTTTCTTTCATCATTAGAAGGCAACTTCTAACAAAGGATAGTTTGCCAAATTACTACCGTAGCTACTCACCTACTCTTTCAAAAAATTATCCTTAGAGATAATTATCACGGAAATAAATTAGACTTTATTCCATCTATGGGGAAGTCTGAAAGGAAGAGGATTACAGGAAGTGTGATATGGTAGTTAGTTCAACCAGCCCTCTGTATTTAGAACCAGGATTTCACATAGGACTCAGCCTTACTCCCTGACAGTTTCACAAGACTATTCACTCCTCCTGAAGTGGCCAACTGATAATTTTCCTGTTTGCTGAAAGCCAGGTGTCTGTTTTCCTTTCTACATAAAACTCATTTCAAACTTATGTTGGTTGATTCTTGCTTCTCTACTTCCAATATTAATCCAAGGATGGAATTTTAAAAGTTGCTTATTCTACTATTTAGAAAAGTTATGGGTAAGTGTAACATACATTTCACTATTTGAATATCTACATTTCTGCCATATGAAGAGAACTTTTGTTTAATAAGAAATGCTTATGGCTGATTCTCAGAAGAAACATGGCTATAAAAGTGTAATATTTGGGCCCTTCAAGATTTTCTCTACCAGTGATTTTCTCATTGCATTACAGATTTAGATAGAGGTGTAATATAATGCAGATATGACCTGTGTTTAAATGAGTAAACCTGAACAACTTACCATATTCTATACCACAAAAAATCTTCCAAACTAGAATATCCACTGAGCTAATTGTAGAAAAGAACAAGACATATAAATATTGAACATCCTCACATCCTTCCCCTTGGGATTTTTCAAGACTTGCTTCTCCTCTTGGGATGTAACACAGCAGTTATTTGACTGTGCACACAATGGTTTCAGAGGAGAAATTAAGATTAACACAACATTCAGAATGAAAGAAAAGCTTTCATAAATCTAATGTAAATACTTGACAGGGTTAAGACTATTTGACTAATGCTGTACTGTTGTAAAAGGCTTTATTGAGTAGCAAATGGTAGCAAAACTATCTTTTTATGCAAGTGACTTCCCTGTAACAAGTAAGAAAAAACTCCTCTAACAGAATGGCACATAAACCTTGATTTCCCAGTGGTTACTGTTACTTTTACACAAACGTTCTATTGAATCAGTGGTTATCTAGATGGGTAAAACTGATGCACAAGGAAAGAATTATTAAAAAAAAAATCTGAACATTTACTCAAGGGAAACAAATTGCCAGAGATACTGCTTGCCAAGCTTTATTTAGTTCAGATCCTCTGCTAAAATAAAATAGCTCTCTAGGTTTTTTATAGGAAGGCAACAAATTGATTTAATTTTGCTTATTTTTCTGAAGTTGTTAAGAATCTAAACTAAGGTGATCAGGTTCCAGGCACCTAGCAAATACCATTTAGACAATTAAATGTTCATCACATTTGACATCACTTTCATAGATATTATTCTGGTAGTTAGTAACTTGCTCATTAGTTTGTAGAAAATTTGCATGTCAATTTTTTTCTTTACTTGTATGTATAATTACCATGTACTGGATGCACCCCAGCAAAGGGCCGTGAAGATGTTGAAGGCACTGGAGTGTCTTGTGACAAAAAGCTGAGGAAGCCGGGACTGTTCAACTGGAGAAGAGAAGGCTCAAGAAGATCTTCTCAATGTATAGAAATACTTAAAAGGAGAGTGCAATGGCACAGTGAGGATGGAGTCAGGGTCGTTTCAGTGGTGTCAATGATGAGACTAGAGCCAATGAGCACAAACTGTAACAAAGACGGTTCCCTCTGAAAATCAGAATCCCCTTTTTTTATAAAAAGGGTGACCAAGCCCTGACACAGGTTTCCCAGAGAAGCTGTGGAGTCACCAGCCTTGGCAATATTCAAACACAACCGGAAACAGTCCTGCTTGAGTAGGAAAGTTGAACTAGATGGCCTCCAGAGGTCCCTTCCAGCCTCAACTGTTCCGGAATTTTGTCACTGCACACATAAGACTACGTGACCTTATTTGTGTACTCTGTGTATCTATACAGAGGGTTTTTGTATTTCTGTACAGCATATATTGATGAACCCACAGCATTTTTCACAAAATACAGTAAAATGCACTGCAAAGACATTTTAACTTATAACTGGATGTAGTAACATTTACTGTGACAATACAGATTGCATTATTTGAGGTGGGCGTTTGCTGACAATTTTTCACTGCTGTTTGAGGGGTTTTGTCTCGTGAAAATCTTATGAATTCATAACAGGGCCAGTACACTCATCTGGTTTTATCTCCTAAGAATAATATTGAGATGACTGGGAAATAGTGTACTGGTCTGACAGAGACTGAGTACCTTGATACAGAGTTTGCATTCTCTGATGCAATGAGATAAATTACTGAGGTTTATTTCCACTCTAATACTTTTTCATGACAGCACAAAGAAGGTGCCCATTGAAAATAAATAATTAACTAGATCAAACTAGTATTGACAAACTGCACTCCCTTTTGGCTGGATTAGATACATTTTTGTACCTTTGTCTTTCTGTGCTGGCTGCATTGTAGTTCAGTGCATGTATTTTACATTTGGGGAGGAGGAAGGAGGTGCACAATAATGTTTCATTCACTTGTAATATTTACAAGATTTTCAAACCCAGCATAATTTGAAAACTTTCTGCTGTGTCTTCTTGAAAGCAGGAAAAGCCTTTGCTGTCTACGTTACTATTTGTGTTACTATCTCAATGTTAATGTCTTCTTTAATGTTTAGCTGATTAGTGTATTAAAATCAAATGCATAATTCAAGTATTTTAGCAGTACATTTTCTGCCATTCATTATCCCTACATCACTTTTTTCCCTCTAACTTGTAATACACTCATAATATCACTGAAACTATTTTATTTTTGCTAGAATTTTAGTGCATTTAAGTGCAAATAGTGCATTTTAGCTCACATAGGTGAGGAGAGGAAGAAAATAAAAGAAGTGAGCATTAAAATATAGAGCTGAAGTTAAGAAAACAAGAACTTAGAATTGGATGGACAAGTGAACAGAAAAGTGCATTTGAAAAGGATTATAACCCAAAGCAGACCGAGAAGTGCCAGAGTAACCAGCAGGCAGCAGGTGCAGCCTCTGTAGGAGACTCTGCTGTGGTTTCCAGATTTGACTGCAGGAGAAGCAGCAGAGCATGTACAGACCAGCAATCATTCAGCAGCTCCATTGTTTATGGCTCATCCGAGGAAGGATGAGCAGCATCTGAAGACAACTACAAAGTGAATATCTTAGAGTTGGTAACAGGCTGGCTTGTGCCATTTCTCCTCTGTTACCGTCTGCCATGTGTGTAGATTAATGTAAGGTTATTTCCTAGGCTTGTTGCAGTCTTTTGCTATGATAATAAAGTATGAGAATTTGAATGTCTAGCGTGTCCTTGGAGTACAGGAGCGTTTGACATTTTCCATTTTAGTACCTAGCTCTGCCTTCCCCAGAAATGAGTGTGGCTATAAATGTTGATGAGTGGAATGAGTAGCCAACCAAAATTAAGAACTTTGTAAAGGTCAAGGTAATTCACTACTATCATTCTCAGTGGGCCATATTCTAGCCACTAAACACTATCACAAAGTCTGCAATGAAAACAAATCAAGAACACAAAGGCTTATGTGTAGGGTTTTGAGTTTGGTTTTGTTTTGCTGGTTGTTTTTTCCTAAAAAAGTTAGTGATGATAGTAACAAACAGAGGGAAAACAGGATAATCTACTTACAATGCATGTATACTAAATTAATTGTCTTTGTGCTGCAGAATAGCTTCCATCTTCTCTCCATCAGAAATGAGTTTTGGAAAGAAGACATAACTGAATAAGGTCCTTGAAAACAAAATTGATGAGACCCAAGACTAATAAACCAAAACTGTTCTTCACAGTGTTTCATTTTAATATTGAGTGGCTTTTCTCATTTCTTTTTTTTTGTTGTTGTTTTTTTTTTCCTTTAGTCCCATACACATCAAAATTTTGAATCAGCAATCAACCGTAATGACATCATTCTAAAGAGAAATGGAAATACAACATTTGTCAATCCAGCCCAAAATTGTTGCAAAGAATTTATGCATCTTCTCATAAAACACAGCTGTGATATTGCAGTAATTTGAGCCAAAAACAAACTGTAATTTTAATGACAAAATGTTTCTGTTGTGTAAAGTTTGCACAAAAACATGGTAATGTTTTGTATTTTGATCTCATCAAACTGGAGAAAACTGCCAGCTGACCCTGGACATATGCTTCCATTATTAAATCTAATCTATTTGCACAGCAGTTGCATGTCCCTTAGTTCGCTGAACGCTGCAAAAATATAGGCCCACATTTATTTGGAACAGATTCTTATACAAGAGGAAAAAACTTAATCCACACATTGGACTGGTGAAAGCCCTTGAGTAAGAAGCATTTCATTACAAATAAAAAGCCCAGTGTAGAGAGGACACATGTCACTGCTGCTGCTCCTCTGACATTTTCTTGAACAGGAATTCATGGCCACCATCTTCGGTGTTTTATGTTGTGCTCTCAGACTGCACAAGGAATAGGAAAATAAAGTCAGCCTATCTATCGTTTTCAATTAGATTTTCAGGTCTTTTCCAAAATACCTGTGCCAAACTGATTTCCTAGAAGAAAAATAACTCTATTTGATGGGTGTGTTAATGAAAATGATGCCATTTTGAGTTGTGCTTGCAAATAGTTTTGTTGGGTTTTTTCAATACTGAAATAAAACCTACTTACTTTTATTAAAAAAAAATTGCAGACTATATTGTCGTTTTAATTTAGCAAAATATTAATGAGGATAGAATAAGTAGTTGGATATTGCTAAGAGCTGTAATTAAAAAAAAATAATATTTATTTTGGATTTTTCTTTTTACTTTTTTGAAATCATGCAGATTCAGTTACAATTTTTATATAAAGATAATCTTTATAGGGGTTTATTTGACTGAATTGTGTCAAAATTTAAGTGAAAGAATTAAAAATGTTACAGTGCTGTTAAAACAGATTTTATTTTGTTGTGGTTTGTTTAGCTATAAGTAAAATATAACTTGCGTTGTCTATATAACTTTACTGTGAAAAAAAAGAGAGGTGTTATCAAAATAAGTAACAGTTCTGGGTGAGAAAACAAACACAAAAGAAAGCTTAAATCCAACTCAACAGTAGATTGCCCTACCAATCAGGCATAAATGAAAATATATTTTTAGACACAGTGTTTAATTTTTTGCTTCATTTTTCCTATGTGCTTCTCTTCTTCCTCTGACTGTACCTTGCTTTGAGGACAACTTGACATCCTATTCTTGATTAACAGATATCATTTTTGCCTCACAGATCATGGCTTCCAAAGGTAGACCCCATTGGACTGGTTAGTGACCAGAAAGCAACACAAATATGATTTGTCTCATTGTTAATGCACTGATTTTAGGATCTGCAGTGCCTTTATATCTAGATTTATTTTTCATTACTTGAATATAATTTCTTAAATGGATTGATATTTAGAAAAAATTAGGATGAATCCTTAAGTCATCATGAAATTTTAGGTTAATGCCATTTCCCTTTGTTGCTCTAGATTTGGCTTAGAAACATATTTGTCAAATGTCTAATACATCCTCACACTGACAGAGTCCTTACCTTATACCCTTATTATTCCTGATATTACCCAGCTGGATGGGTTTCTCTGCTACAAGATCCCTCAAGTACTTTGCAGAGGTGGAAGTTTTCAAGAACATCTTTTGATGCTTTATGAAAAGTAGAAACATAGGAACCTGCAATGAATCCTTCCTGAAGTGTCCATCTGTCCCACTACCTGCCGGAAGATTACCCAGGTTCTGCCAAGAGGATAAAGGACATGAATGGAGTTAGTCTGTAATTTGTGCTTCATTTAAAAATTGCTTTTTAATAACCTTCAGAATTTTGATTCAGGGCTGGTGGCCTAGTGCCATGTAACCTGAAAAGGGAAGACATGGCCGTACTGGTGTTTCCTGAAGGTCTTGGCCTGGAAATCCCCTAGTACCACACAACATAGCTGGGTTTTGGGGTCATCACGGCTTAGCTGGGCTCAGATTTACTGTTAATCCAGTAAAAAGTTCTTCACAGTGATAGTAGTCAAAAACTGGAGAGAGTTCGTAAGGAGGTAGGGAATCTCCATCCTTGGGAATGCTTAAAAATCTTGGACAAGGCCCTGAGCAGCCTTATGCAATTTTAAAACTCATCCTGTGCTGAGCAGGATATCTGACTTGATGGTTTCCCAGAGTTCATCCAAACCTATGCAACCTTGTGAATATGGTCCTGCAGATCCTTGAGCTCCAGAGATATCTTAGATGAGTGTGTGGGGGGAATTATACAGAATGAGCCAGTCTCGATTCATCTGGCGTTCCCTCAGATACCAAGACGAAGTAGTCTACAAATGATAAAGGCTTCAGTATCTACTGATATGGCTATAAAGACATAAAAATATTATCCATTGCTAGAATTAGCTCAGCTTTCATTACTGAGCAATTGTCCGTTAATAATTCTTTGTTCAACCTGCTCTTTTTTGGGGGCAATAACTGAAGAAGTAAAAAAATTTAAGAGACTCAAGAAGTTCATCTGTAACAGGGTTTCAGTTAGCTTCAGATAGAATCATACAGTGGCAGTCCTTCTTTCTCAATGTTCTTTGATAAATACTGTACTAGACTCTTTTATACAAAAATCTCCTTATTTGCAGTGAGCATGAAATGAATGTTTTTTGCTTATGACAAGACAGGACTTTGCTCTAGTAGTGAAGGGGTCGTATTTCTTTTTCTGAAAGGAGGATACATCATGACACAGATTTTTAATACATGTTTTTCTTTTTACACCTTCACAGTCTCAAATAAAAGTGGAAGAAAAATCAAGAATATGTATGTCTGGTATTTTCTATATATAACTCTGATGTTCAAATATGGTAACTATATTTCTGAAGCAAGTATATATTATTTTCTGCTTAAGATGTACAGAGAATCTGGGAGATAAGTATTCATANCATTTTGGGTGCTAAAAAAAAAAGAAAATTCTAACTTTTAATATTATCCATACTTACTGAAGGTTGCCATAATCTGCAGTTTTTCTGCCTGGAATATGCTGCACTTATCATAATAGCACAGTGATATTTAAGAATGTTATGCTTGCCAATTTGTGGTTGAGCCTAGTTAGAAATGATTTCTTTGTTTTGCTGACATGAAAGGAAAAGAGAGGAAGTTGCTAGAGTCTGGGGAAGGAATGGTGGAGTCTGGTGAAGGAGGACCTGTTTCCATAACCTTTTTACCAGTTGAAGAGGACCTCCTTTGCCACTGCAACGTGTGCTCTGCAAGGAGGTGAGGAGCAATCTGATCTGGATGTATTGCTAAAATATCTGTCTAAAACAGCCTGGAAAGATTGCACACTGGAAGAGGAGGATGCTGCACAGAGAGGAAAGGCTCCCCTTATCCTCTGAGGAGGGTGCGGGAACTGAGGGACAAGGGGATCCTTCCTGCATCCCTTTAGCTGCATCTTGCTGTCCATGAAAAGACCAAATCACAGTATTTTTCTTATTGTCTCTCTTCACAAACCTAGATGCTGAGAATAGGGGTAATTTCATCTAATTACTTGTCTGAAAGTTCACATTTTAATCAAAGTTATTACTTGCTATCCATGATTGAAAGAGCCTACAGGAATGGAAGAGAGGGACGTCCATAGTGCAATTATTCCTATCCTCTGGAGACCAATTCAGACCACATAACACAAACATCTCTCTTAAAATGGGATGAATAGGTCTCCAGAGATGCCCTTATTTCTCTCCACTGATTGTAAAGGAAGCAGCAGACACCTAGCACTGATGAGAGTCACTGGATGCCTAGACAGGTTTAGATAAAATTCTAATTTTCTCATATTACTGATGCTTACAAGTAAAGTCAGGGTAATGAAATGAAATTCATGTATTACTTTAGTTTAAGGCACAGAAGAAACATTCTTTTCAAAGCTACTATTACAGGTGAAAATTTGTACTATAAAACTGTTTATTAAAAACACAAACAATGATAATTATTGTAAGGTAAGAATAACACAATTTAAAGTAGAACAGAAATTTGCACTGATGTGGGATTCAAGAGAGTTAAAGTAAGTTGCTTTATTTATCTTTGTCTAAGGCCCACTTTACTTGCATCAAATTTTTAGCAGAAATTATATCTAAAAGACCAATAGGGATGATCAAATATCTGGAACAGTTAATGTACTATGGGAGATTAGGATGACCAGTACTTTCCAACCTGAAGGAGAAATATGAGGGAGAATAAAATAATGACAAGTATGGAAAAGTAGGAAAAAGAAATTGCACATTGAAATCTGTGTTGAAATATCTTGGAGGAATAGAACAAGATCATTAGGGAAAAAGTTGAAACAGGAAAAGGAAATACCATTTAATATCTTGTTTGAAACAGTAGACTTCTTTGCAGTGAGATGTTGCTGGTGACAGCAGTTTATGCAGACTCAGAAAGCATTTAGTTTTATCAAAGCATATCAGATAGTTTCTTCAACAAGAAGCCCTCAAATTGTCAAAAACTTTCATGACATTTCAGGCAACATATCACAATATGCTTTTTCTATTCATGTGTACTTTCCTAAGATCTTCTACTCATAAAGAATACTAGATCAACTCTACAGGCCTCTAACATTTTGAGTATGCTATAATTACAAACTAAGACTATCAGGTTAATTCACTGAAGCTGACAAAATGTTTTAAAAATAACTCTCATTCCTCTGGTATGAGGCATTTCACTATTGCTAGCAGTGAAAAATAATATAATTGTTTTCTCTTTAATTTTGTTTATTTCAAAATCACATACTAAGAAAAGCCTTCAGTTTCTTTCAAATCAGGCAACCTAGATATATGTCCTATGAGTACCTTCACTCACTGTTTTGCCACGAGTGTTTCTCTCCCTTACTGTTTTATTTTTAATAAATATTGTCAGTTCGGCTCCCTGCCAACATGCTGTTAAAAACTCAATGTGACAACTGTGCTACTAGCATGCTGGAAGCATGATAACTGGGATGTATTTAATGCCTGATTATAGCCCCATGACAGAAAAAGGACAATTCTTTTCCAGTTTTCCAATATGGTATCAATATTGAAGAAAAAGCCCGGAAGACATTACCACAAAGTAATTGCACAACTTTTGTCTTAATCTTGCAGAGATCCCATGGAAATCAAGCTTCCTTCAGCTTCAAACTATGCATCTGTAGTTCAATAATAATTTTTTAATATATTTTGCATGATATGTGGAAACATTAGCAACAGTGACAGATCACAATTATGATTCAAAAAATATCTTTGGCTCTACAACCAATGGATTTTACACTATTTGTTATGTTTGAGGTATTCTTCTTACCACTGTAACCACAGAAAGTGACAATTTTCAGTTCAGCAATTCAGAAATGATTGGTTGTTTTTCTCCTGTGGTCTTCCCTAAAGCCTTCAACCAATTTCTCAAGCTCCAATTTTTTGTGGATGGGGCTTGAATTTTTTAACAAATTTGCCTTAATTTTAAAAATTTTTTCCATTTTGATGCTGATGGACTTGGGGCGTTTCAACTGCCCCTTCAAAGATTTTCACATGAAAAGAATATTTCCACTGATCTCTAAACTATTGAAAAATTTTGGAATATCATAGGTAACACATCAAAACACATCAGTAAATAAAATGCAAATATCTTCTATATCAAAATCTACAGCTTGGTCTGAAATAATTGCTCCAGATCCTCTTCACTGTGACTTGAGGGAAGTATTCATGTCTGACATTGACTAACTGGCATCTAAATAAATCAGTTAGTGACTCCAAGGATTCTCTACTTCTCTTTCCTTTCTCCAAAGAGACCCTCCCTTGCATGGATTGGATTTTTCTTTTGTTGTCATTGAATGTCCAGTGACGCAAATCTCGCTTTTAAAATGCAACAGCTAAATCAAAATAACCAAACATTCAGATACACGTATGAGCACTACAGTGAGTGAGCATTTTGGTGTAAGTCCCCTGAGCACTAGTTAAAAGATGTTTTCTCTTCAACAAATCCTTTATTTGTGAGAGTTCTTCAAGTCCTTCTTCCTAGCCTGGAACTCTCCCAAATCCTGGATATCATTACCAATAACACAGATGACTTTGGAACAATCTGTTCCTTGTCTAACTTACAGCAAGCATTTTCTTCACTGACCAGAGACTGAAATGTTGATTTACTTTGTTTTCTATCTACATGAAAACCCCTAGAATATGCTCAGTGCTTCCATAATGTTGAAACATGGGGAGAAACCAGCAAGTATCAGATGTTTGTCTTGCCCTTTCTGGTCAGGTAACTACACCTAGGATCACACTGACTGCTTCTGTAAGGTGTAAGTTAACTTCTAAAATATTCCTGTGAACACTTTGTCTTAACATTTTTTATCATGGTAATAATCAAAACAAATTGATTTTGTTTTTCAGATTGCTAAAAACCTCCCAAGATTTTCTTCAGCATCAGTGCTGGATAAATCATTTTAATGTTCCCCTGAAGTGAATTGAAAATTAATTTACACAGTGAAGATGATCCTCCTAATAACAGGGTACACGGAATGGGGAAATTGGAAATCATTACCCAGCAAACATTATCTGCATTATTTTTGTAGCTGTTTTAGATTGTATTGTAATAGAAAATTAGGAGACTGGCTGTGAAGAAGTTTAAGAGGGTCCCCTGAAGAGCTTCTGCTTCAAAATTGATTCTTTAAAAAAGCATTAAAAAGCTATTGGAATTGATTGCCTGCTAATATAAAGGAAAAACTCTTTGCCACCATTTGTGTTAAAAAAGAGCATCTTCATTCATGCATGTTATTAAAACTACTGGCCTGAAAGCCCCTGTAGAAAGATAAAGGATATGGATGGGATATTAAAACAGCAATCTTTACTTTATCTGGGATTTAAAGTTAATATGTCGCTTTTATTAATTCAGCAGGAGCCATTAGTTAGTATGTCAAATCAGGGATTTACAATTAAAATACTATAGAATAGAGGTATCTTTAGTAAACAGTGAACCAGGAATTCTTCATTAATCTTCCAAGCATGAGGAATACCCCTGCAAAGAATAAATCCTGCATTTACAGTTTTCTTTATTGCCTAGTTTGCTATGCAGAAGCAATAAAAGTCAGAGCTGATAACACCCCTGATTATCTTCAGCAGCTTCCACTGTTGTGGGGTAATGGTGAATCAGATCTTAGCCAGACACCATATCATGTTTCCAAAGATTCAATTGAACAACCTTTGGTAGATGCTGTATGTAATGTGTTTGTAATATTTAAAAATTATATGGAAGTATAATTTCCTTTCTTGACTTTAAACTACTGGGAGATTTTCATGGTTTCCTGATTTCTAACACATTTGGAACAAATTTCCCTTGTCTTTTTTAATTTGGGATAACAGAAAACATTAAGGGGCAATGAACATTGAGGAGGAAAAATCTTAATAATGATCCTATTAGAAAAACAAATGCTATGAACTTTAAAGCAGCAATTTGCATGGTTGCATTCCTCAGTTTTGCTTTCATTTTAAAAGGGACACAGAGATTGTGTTAGAAGGAAGACTATCTTGGGAACTTTGTCAAACACAGCAATCAAGGTGAAGTCCCTTAGGTAAAGTTGCAAAGAAATGCAAGTTGATGAAATTATATTGATGAAACTATTGCAGATTCAGAGACCAAGGGAATGGAAAGAGTGACAAGGCATAATAGCAGTCAATATGGAGATTAAACAGAAATAGCCCAATCAGAAAAAATGGCAAGCCAGACACAGTAGAAGAGCACTCAGCTGGTAACAGTACCCAGTATTTATTTATTTTGGATTTTGAATGTCTGAAGATTAAAAAATAAATAAATAAATAAAAACTTTAAAAAACCCAGGGATGAATTAGGTTAAATGGAAATGAAGTGTGATCCAAACTGAATAAGGATATTGCCTACTACATGGACATGATACAAACACAGTAAATCTTTTTCCAACATTCTGTATTGCTATGATGGGAAGGAAGATTAGTTTTTAACTCAGCCTAAGGACAAACACTAATTTTTGAACTGAGGAAAGCAGGAGAGGAAAATTGTAAGGCTGTAAAGAATTAAAGGATTAAAGATTCTGTAAAACAAGGCAATATTCCTATGGATCTCTGGTTCAAACTTCATGCATATCATGTCTGGGACCTGGAAAACAAGATGTAATACAAACCTACAAGGATATTGTCTCATGGCTCATAATTCAGTGGATAACTTAGTTTGTCAGACAAATAGCAGGAACTTCTCTCTTCAAGAAAATTCTGAAATTTTGATCTCTGGGTTTTCCAGTCAGTCTAAAGTCCTTACATTTTGCATGAAATAGTATATACTGAAAATAGTAGATTAATTTAATAAATGGTGATTGTAATGATTAACTCAATATGATGCATTTTACACATCACAACAAAATTGACTTTGCTGAAATGATAAATATTGATATTAAACCTGTCAAAAATCCATATGCTCTATGAATAATTTCAATTTTCACACCATGATTTCCTGGCAGAATGCACAACTATGCCAATAAATGTTCCAGCACTTCTAGTAACTAAATGAAAAAAACCTTATTTACAAGGAAGAAATATTGATTCCCAAGTGACAAAAGCTATAGTAGAAATATCATTAAAAACCCCATGCAATTCTGAATGTACTTACAATAAAATTTCTTAAAAGTTCACCCTCAATTGTCATTAACTATTATTAATGTTTGAAGTATTTAACTGCTTTTATCTACCATCAATAACCAAACTTTTACTTATGAGCAAACACAGGTTACCTACAAACTTCACCTTCTGGTGTGTTTGTCATTCAGAAGTTTGGAGGATAATGAGGAAGATGATAATGAAGAAAAATCACCACAAGTCTTTTGAGAACAATCAAGGTAAAAAAAAAAGCCAGTTACAAATTTCCTAGGCAAATAAGATGAGAGCCTTAAGATGTCATGTTTCTCAAAAAAATCATTAATCTTCTATATTTGATGTCTAAAAGTCTGTTGTGAAAGATTTGATAATTTCAGCATTGTGTTACCTATATATACTGGTTATAGCTGAGTTCAAACAGTCCCTGCTCAGAAAGACAGCTCCATACATAAGTTTTCATGTGGTAATGTGGGATGTAGATTTATGGTACTTTTACTATTCTCTAACAACAGTCTGAGTGCTTGCTCTCACTCTGCAGTAAAAGTGAGATAGCTTATTCCTCACTGAAGAAGAAAACTACCTACATTTACCATGGCATAAATACAGGCAGTTACTGCAGAGTACCTGATATCATAAATTCAAACTATAACTTGCACCTCATTAACCTGTGAAAGACTGGGAGTCCTGTATGATAAGCACTGTACAAACACACAGGAATAAGTATCCTTTGTCAGACAGAACAAAGAAAACAAATGACTATCTGAATCATAGAAATCAGATGACTTGCTCAAGGACAAGATATGAAATCACAGACCTAAGACTAGAATATTTATCTTAGAAATTCCAGTTATAAGACCATCCTTCCTAACCTCAGTAGTACAAATCCTCTTCTGCAAAAAAAGTGTGCATTCAAAATATACCCATATTCTTTTAATTCAGCACTTCCATAGTTCACTGAAGTCACATTCCTACCTAAATCTGAAAAAGAAAGTGTTGGAAAAGAGCCCATTCAGTGTAGTCACCAAGGGGCCACTGTAGCATCCTTGTGGGATGTTCTGTTCCATGCTGCCCAACAAGATCCAAGAGCTTCTTGGTCGGGTCCCAGAGGGACAACTTACGGGAGGCACTGCTTGGAAATGGGAAATTCATCTTTTTTTAGGTTTTTTTGAGGGTCAGAAATCTCAAGCTGGACTCATGAATACACTTACAGCACAAGGTATTGCTCTACATCATGCTGGGAAAAAATACCTCAAAATCCAAATAGTTATGCTTAAGAGCCCCTACATTAATGCATTAGCTTTATGACGGAGGTCTGTGATACTTTTCTGTTATGTCATACACTATAAGAGTGATTTTACAGATTTATGCTCCCTTTCCTAATTTGTTATTCTTATGGCTTCCTTAACATGGAGATGGTTCTGGGTCTTCCAAAATTGTGGCAAAAAAGCATAACTCTACTTTTCTCCTTTTCTCTTTAGTAGGCTTATACAGCCATCCTAATAGTAGCCTCTATTTTTATTGAAAACTGGCATGAAAACATAATTTAAGACATGTATTGGACATTCAACAGCAACTTCACTTTGGAATTGCAAAGCAAATCAGCACCCTGTTGTAATGAAAACATAACATTGTGCTGACTCTTGGCAGTTCTTAAAGGCTATCTCTATTTCTCTCATTTTTTTCCCCTGCAATTACCACAGTGAAGAAGTGGTCATATATATGATACACCTGGCAGCTTCAAATGTCCAGATGTCAAGTTTATCTTTCCACTACTGGCATTCCTTTAGAAATCAAAAGTGATTTGAAGTGTGGATTGTGCCTAGAAAATATGTTCCAAGTGACAATTGTCAGAGAGGAGATGCTGACCAGCAATAATTAACCTCCCATTTGAAATTTATTTTGGGTGATCGCAGCTACCATAATTAAAAATACAAATTAATTATGACACTAAAAGAATCATTTTCTACTTGGAATTTAAGAATGAAGGCTTTAATAGTTAATGTTGCATGTTTAGGTAAATCTTCTGAGTTTTTCATACACCTCTCTTGGCAAGTGGTAAGGCCTCTGATCCTATCTCCACTGATGGTTAATAGACAGAAGTGGGCTAAAAGGTAATAAGATTTGCTTTTCTGGAGCACTCAATTCCATCTAAAAGTGCCAGAAGGTACCCTCCTGACACCTTCGTGAGACAGACTGTATCATTTTCCCCCCCAGTTTCCTGCAAAATAAATTGAAGATCAAAGAGGTTAAACTACTTGCCCATGGATTCATACAGAAGCCTGGGGCACAGCCAGGATTAGAATATGGACTTGCTCACTCCCACGCTCTGTTTTGCCACAAGACCATTCTACACTTGGTAAACATCAGATTTGTAACTCAGCCATGGAGAGAATACTGCAGTAAAGTGATTTGTGCTTTTCCATCTAGCACTATGAGCAAGGAAGGTCTTGAGCCAAAGAAATGACAGTATTTTATAAGGAAGGGATGCAAATCTTAAATGTTTCTGAAATTCTTCAGTGCTCTGGGACTATCAAGTACTGCTCATTTATAGATCATATAAAATTATGTATGTTGGATGATTAAATAATTGAAGAATTCATAAACTCCAACAGTAGGGCTCACAGTGTTTAAAATGGCAATCAAAGTCTATGCCTGAATTATTGCAAAATGGAAATATTAAGTCTAAAAATATTAGTGTCTTTGCTATGTTTTTTTCCTCTGGCCTACTAGTCTCTGATATTTCTCTTTAATAAGTCAATATATTTTTTTTCATTCATTCCCTTATTTAAATTATATGTTTTCCCTCTGTAAACTCCGGCATTGCATCTCTCTCCTTGTCAAAGTAGAAAGAGGCTACACATATCCTCTTCCTCAAATGGCATAAGGACATTGTTTTGCATTGTTTGGGGTTTTTTTATGTGCCATGTAAACCAACATAAAGATTCAAGAGTACACAGCATATATACAGTATGCTCCAGATTTCCCAAATTGCAATAAAATCAAACATTTGCTCTAAAGAGAAGCCCAAGTAACTTTTTTCATTAGAAAGTCAGTATTTTACAGAAAATTGCGATGCTGAGAAATGCATTTTACAAATTTTAAATGTCTCCATTATTTTTTGTATGTTTTATCTGAATCCCAATGAAAACTAATCTGGATCCTAATTCTGTACTGCCCTTTAGCTTTTTCTATGTGAATTCGAAGAAAAGAATGACAATGAGATGTAGAACTTTAAAATCTGAAGATGCTAATAATTAAGAAAATCCATGAAAGAAAATATAACCAAATTTTAGCAATGTGAATCTAGAAATCATGTTTAAGGAATTGAAGTGAATCTTACATGTTTTCATTTAAAGTTCAGTTTAAGAATCTTGGTTGTTCTCCAGTGTCTTCCTTTGCCAGTGGTTATTGTGAGTTACTGCAGCTGCATGCTGTGAAAGAAGTACTAAACCACAAACTGGGAACTTAATCTGGATGCATACTCCCAGGCATTCTGTTTCACTTATTCATAATTTTGGGGCATGGAGTAAAAATTATGATGTGTAGTAGAGAGGATTTTTTTTTTCAGGCAAATAATGACCTACTCATGAGCTCCTAATAATACACAAGTATTCAGGATAGAATTAAAGGTTTTTAAATAATTCTTAGTGAGGGCACAAAATAATCAAAGGTTTAAAATGTCACAAAACAAGGCAGAACCTTACAAACAGATTATGCAAAACTGATTTGGTAATTTGCCTTGGAAATGCAAGGAATTTCTCTGAGGGGTTCTTTTAAGCATTTTATATGGTGCCTTGGGAGAACAAACTGGTTAACACAGAGAAGTTTAGAACTGGTATAGAAGTTAGACAAAGAGTAAAGGAAAGGGAGAAAATACTTGAAGATACTGAAGGAAGCTTACCAGTTACAAATCAGTTCTGGATTGCAAAAAGATAGCTTGTTTTAATGGAATTAACTGATGTTATGACATTGGGAAAACACCCCCAGTACAAAAGAGTTTTGGAAGACCTGATGACCTTAGACACTTGCATAATAGTAATGATATAAAAATTCTTTGAAGCGAAGGGCAATGTCATACACTTAAGAGCTAAAATTAAGAACCTAAGTTATAAGCTCAAAAGACTAGAAAAAGAGACAATCTCTTTTACTGTTTACCAGCAATGCCTATGAACCATAGTGATATTCTTAAAAATGCAAAGGTAATTCATATTTGTAACAGGTGAGGTATTTCCAGAAGGAGCCATGACAACTGAGTGTCTTTACACAAAGTACTGCTGGTTGCTTTTGGAGAACTATGCAATATTTAGGACCACTCAGGGGAAGAAAACGGCTCTTGGAGTATCAGAGAACCATGAGCCTTAGAAGAAGAATAAAATTAGGTTTGTTTTGGGTAATCTAATAAAACTAAATGATATTGAATTACTATCTATAAATACACAGACAGGGAAACACCAGGGCAAGATAGGATCTCTTTAGACTAAAGGACAGCTTTGGCACAAAGTCAAATGGATGGAAACTGACCATAAATAAATGTAGTGCGGAAATCAGAAGAAGGGTTGTAGTCATTAGGAGAAAGATATTCCATACAATATATTTCCTGTAGACTTCTTGCCTCCCCCACTCCATAAGTTTGTAGAAGGATTGCAAAGTGCAAATCTCTGCAGCAGCAGAGTTTGGGACCCAAAGATTCAGGAGTTTCCATGCTAGGTTAAATGCTCATTCATTTCTTAGTAAATAGAGAAAACCTGCTGCACATGAAATTTCATGCCACAAACCAAAATACATTGAATCTCTGTCTTTGTTGGTTAATGGGTCAAACTGTGAGGTGAAGGAACTAAATAGAAAACAAATGTTTAGCAAAAAGGTAGAGATGCCTAGCTGCAACGTGTATTACTAATTTCCCTCTTAATTAAAGAGATTGTGCAGAAGGGCAAATCCTCTTGTGTAACCTGTTTAAAAAATATCCGATGATGTAAAGTTCCCACGTGACTCCCTTAAACTTTATTAGAGAGTTGTGCCAGCCTGGAAAAGGATGCTGCCTGAATCTTTAGACCATTATTTATTTATTTGTACTTGGATTTATGTCAAAGCAAGACAGGAAGAAACACTAAACTTTTTACTGTAATGAACCTTGGCGTTTGACTTCCATTATAAACAATGTGAACTAAAAATGCCTGGAGGCACTATACCTTGTGCATCTGGCATTTATACAGCAAATTACCAGCACTCTCACTGACCTTGGCAGCTCTGCAGGGGACACACTGTATATTCATTGAGCTGAGTTGATTTAAAAAATCTCTTGTCTGTGCACATCCGTATCAGGGTGAAGCTCAAGTTCTCTCCATCATTGTGTCAAAAGGATTCATGTGAACTTCATCATGCTTTCAGCAATGCACATTTGTGAAGGTGAGAAATCGGTGAGTGTATTTAAAAGCCCTCTGTTCCAAGCCCCTTAAGCTCTTACATGCATGTGTAACCCACTGCGTTCAGTGCAAAAAAAAATTTATTTGTTACGTACATTCGAGGGCCTACCAGATCAGAGGGTATAAACATTAAGGGCCAGGATTTCCCCAGACTCTTTTGCAATTGTGTGAAATAGCTGTACACAAGAAGCTTTCTACTTACATGTTCTGTGTAAAAGTCATCTCTAGCACTTCAAAGGAATAAAGTTTGAAAAGCAGGCCACTGCCATCAGACTTGCTGGATAGTAATCAAAGGCTGACTGACATGAAAGGTTTGGAAGAACAAATGTAGGATTCAAAAGCAAACAGATACTGTTTGCTCACTTTCTTTACTCATCATTTCACTGCACCTTTAGGAACCAAGTCTCCAAAAATTTGTAGCATACTAGGCACGTCTGGGCCATCCAATCTCAGAAATACTTTAAAACCAGAGTCTGGGTTTTCCTGCAATGCACTACTTTACTTGAAGTTAGAATAGTGGTAGCTGTAGCAATTCCTAGTCTCAGTTTCCCTCACTGTTAAGTTCTACTTATAAGAAGACTTCAAATAATAAAAATGCAAAGACTGAAAATTAGTTCTTCTGGCAATCTATTTTATGCGTATTTACTTCCAGCAAAGTTTTAAAATGGAAAATTAGTGAGTGCTTAGAACCCAAACCCTTTGGATTACTGAGAAATAAAACACTTATTTCTGAGAAATAGAAGAGCCAAGATTTTGAATACTATTCTAAATAGGAATTAATTTATTTAGGACCAATGCATATTATTACATATAGAAGTGTTAATATAAATGTAAGCCATTTGATAGATATTAACCTTCAAAGCCTCTCAGAAGATATTTTTCATTACATACTAAAAAGGATATCTGCCAAATATTATGTTATGTTATTTAGACATAATGGACTCTATAACTTTTTTTTTTAATTTACCTTTCTAAAAACGGACCTGGTAACTGCACACACTGAATTTCTGAAGAGCTTTATTTCATGAACTTAAAGAATAGAAGAATCTCTTCAGAGAACAATCTTTTCTTTCATTGAATAATGCAGTAGTGCAAAGTGCTTGCTAAGTCAGATATAGCTATCTAAAGTGCATTCTAAGAATGGCTAAAAGAATTATATATCCACATTTTGAAGTAGTAGGTTAGCTGAAGCATGTACACATTTTCTGAGAAATGTTTACCAAACAATTATTCTTACTTTTTTCTATTTTTTTTTCAAAATTTGTCATAGATATTTATCACAAGTGGAAATACTCAAACCCAACATGCTGTAGCTTTATTCTTGCAGTAGAAAAACACAAACTAACCTCTTTTCCAGTCCCAACAATGTTAACAAGAGAAAAAATGAGAAAATGTTGGCTTTTCATTTACAACATCATTTTCAGCAGTCCAAAACATTGATCAAAATATTCTCTAAAACTAATCAACCAATTGAAATTAATAGCAGCCCTTGGTATTTCACTTATTTAAGCAGGCTTTGTTCATTTGACATGTTTAATTTTGTCTGCCAAGCACAAAATGAGCTTCCTAGTCATTTAATTACCTGAAATTATGAGTATCTTCCTGATAGAGAATGCCAGTTAGATAGTCAGGGCAGAACTTTTGGCTTTTATTCCAGAGACTTTATGTTGCTGATGTGGCACAAAGCTGACTCACTTGCTTCAGTTCCCAGTACTCAGCCTTTCTAAAAAATATTCTTGAGGGAAGAAGCATAGGAGCAAAATGGGGATGGGAAAAGGTAGAATGCTGTGTGCAATGACCAGTTTGATCCTTGTCCATGAGAAGTGTGAGCAACATTGTAAGTTAGAGTACCCTAAAAATATTCTTAAATTAGGGAACAGATTTTCTTCACTAAACGGGAATTGTAAAATCATAGGGAAATGGCTGAGAGGCACCCTCCCCCTAGACTTTTCTTCAGGTACTTTGAAAGAATGAATTCTCTGCTGACACCAGTATAAGCATTCCAAATATCAGATTTCCCACATATTTAAAAGGAGAAAAAAGTGAATGCCTCTTTTCAAAAAATTCTTTACTATTCAGTGACAACAAGTGCAGGGTTATTTGAAGAAAAGGTATATTTCAGTTCTTCCTTTGGAGTAATATTTTCTACTAAGTTAACAGGTCAAATAGTCTTCTAATTTTCTACAAGAACCAGGCCTGTCATGCTTGACATGGAGGGATTAGAGATGGGGTAGGGAGGAATTGCTGAGTATAACAATGTCAATTAGCATGTGTATTAACACTTACAGAACCTACAGAAGAAATGAGACATTATTTGCTGTAGTGGTGTTCTTTCTGTACTGCAACAGCTCTTTCAGGTCACACAGTGAGGCAGTATCCTATATAAAATGAAAGGGCAAACAAGCGACATGGTTTCCCTCTATCTTGTTTTTTCAAATACAATATTAGTTCATGGAAGCACATTTATACAGTTTCATTTATCTCTCCAATGCATGAAATTTCAAGAGGTGGCTATTCATTTTTCCTACATATTTCTGCGTGTATTCACTCTAGGTGCTCTGAACTTGAATATTTTTGCAGGTTCAGAGTGCCTGTCTCATGCAACTTGATATTTAATTAATCACAGTGGAGTAGAATTATATGTTTAACACTTTGTCTGTATTTTGAAAAAAATTATACTTTCCTGAGGCTGCTCCATTTTTGATGTAGTAATGTATATAAGGAACTTTCCATCGGCAAACATGTTTGAACAGATATAAATTGCTTTACAGCATTTAATTGGCTTCAGAATACAGAAAAAAAAAAACAAATGACAAAAACACACAAATTTGTTTGCACCGATGAAGTAGAGTAACTTGCTTTATAGAAGTTTTTGAGTGGTAAAAATTAATGAATGAGTGCTAAAATATATTCATGGTTAAGCTCTGATATAATTTAGGATGGCTGACACGTGATATACATTCACAGCAGGAATAAAAGAGAAAATCTAATGAATATTAGCAGGAAAAATCAGCAAGTGAAACCCTTAAAGATTATTTCTTTTTTCTGCAGAAAATCCAAGCACCAACTACTGCTCAGAGCAAGCTCTGCAGCAAATCAGAGTGAAGATACCCTTCAATGCTCTGCTGTAGCAGACACTCTGCATAGGATTCATCTGAACAAAAAAAGCTTTTAGTCCCACAGAAAAAGAGGCATTTCTGTGCTGAAAATCCTATCTTTTTGAACTAAACAGCTATGTTTGGTCAGATGAATCATGCAATAAAAGTGCCTATCTCTCTCCCCTGTGCTGCTCTCTCCCAGAGTTTATGCAGATGTCCTTGCTGTACTTTCTGACATTTGTGTGACAAAAATCCCATTCTAGCTACCATCTTAGCATTGATGGCTGAGCACATCTGCAGCTGCTTACAATGCCCCCTTACCCTGACAGTAATCCAGCTCTATATTCCTGGGCGGCTGTGCACAAAAAACTCTCTCTTGTGACCAGCCTGAGCCCATGGGTACTGTAGCTATCCCAGTCTGTGTTGTCAGGTAAATTCTGTAGGAATCAAAAAGTCCATATGGGAAGAGCACTTACTGACTGGATAAAGGTACATCATTTCCAGTATAGAAGGATCAGAAAAATTACAAGTTAAGATCTTCAGGAAAAACAGAAAGGGGAATTCAGTAAAAAAATTAAACCACATCTAAAAGTGTCAGAAAATGCTTCAGCTAGGTCCATAGCAAATAACAGAAAATTACAGTGTAAGGTGAAAAACTATAAATAATTTTGATGACTTCTATAAACCACAGGCCTTCTCTTTTGTACTCTGAGCAGAAATCATCACAAGACTGACATATACGATCCTTCTATGGGTGCCCTGAGCTTTCACTGCTCACCATTTCTCGGTAGGTATTAACTACACTTCTCATATTCTCCTTTGAACTCTGTGTTCAAGAGGATACTACTCAGCCTGTTTTTTTAATTATTTTTCACATACTTCACTCAATCTTCTTCCTCCCTCATTTCTCACAGAAATTGATAAAAATGATAAATTGACCTTTTTCTTTGACTCAAATATAGGAACTTCCTGATACCGCTGATGCAGCCCTTTCCTGTTTTCAGTTCCACTTGTACTATGGACACTAATTGAGATGGAAGAGCACAGCTGTTCATTAAAACACAATGTGTACAGCAACTTAGTCTCCTAAAGGAGTCATTCCTTCAATCTGTTTCAATATGTATTCCTCTGTATGTATTTATATAAAGAAAATAAAGAAAAAAGAAGAAAAATAAGACCGCAAGTCTAAGGGTACTACATTTTGCTAGGAAAAGGACATTAATTTATGATTTCCATGCAGTAATTTCTGTGAAAATTACACTGGAAGGTACTTTCCTGGATAACAATGGCAATTCAGAGAGAAATATACAATAGCTGCAAGTAGTTTATAAATTAAACATGTATTTTGTTGGATCAAAAGTATCTTCTTGAGAATGTCCTGTGTTGGCAGCACCAGCTGAGTATGCTGTCCCCAGCAGCAACCAAAACCAGAGGGGCAGAGGGGAAGTAAAAACTGGCAACCGTTGTTTCTCCCAACTAATTCCCTAGACTTCAACAGCTCAGGCTGTTTCCTGAACCATAGAGAGAGTTTGTCTGTTTTGTAGCCTCCCACAGATATCTCTTCAAGTTTATCCAGTGTCCCTTGAAACCATGCATCCACATCTTTTGGTGAGGAGCTTGTCAGATCTGCCACCTAAAAATCAGCTAACTGTGAATGAACTATTTGTGAGGTAGAATCAGGACAGAATAGTAAGACAAAATTAACTAAGAGCCATCCATCTTTAATTCTCATAGCATGTACCCCACAAAAATATTGAGGCTTTTTACAAACCTGTTGCATCTTCAGATACAACCTATTTATGAAATATTTCTTTATTCTGTGGAAGTATATAGACTTAAAAATTCTCTGCTTCTCTCTCCAAATGGCTCCTTTGCATTACTACTAATGATCATTCTGTAACACTTCGTCTCTTTCTGTACAGATGTAATCATTTGATGTTAGAGTTAATGTCATTTGTCCAGGAATTTACAAGATTGCTATCACTGCGACACTTCTCAGTTGGTTTGCTTGGTTTTGGCAGAATACCATAAGTGGAACTTTAATTTTGCTGCCTCATCCCAGTAAACTAATACCCCTCATCCTTTCTCAAGGCTTTTCCATTGAGAGTATTTATTTTCCTTTGAAGAGCAACCAAATAGTGTTTTAACAATTTGTAAGCTGCATGAGGGGCAACCTACCAAATCAAAGTTTTAGGCCTGAACCATAGCTTTTTGGGTCAACTTTGCTATTTGCTCTGATCTTTTTTCATTCTGAATCCTTTTACTTGCAAGAGAATCTACAGCTTTTAAATCACTCTTCAGAAATATCCACAGTAGTATCTAACAGAAAAGTAGAGAGCTTTGTGTTTCAATCTTAAAAGGAACCATTTTCAGAAGGATACTATAAGAGCTAGTAGAAGAAATGATGAATCACTTCAAATTATTTTTTTAAGAAGAACAACTTAATAAAGATTTTTTTGAGAAACGGTGAAAGCATAATGCTCTAATTTCCTGAATGAGTTGTAAGTTGTCAACAGCTTTCACTTTAATAAATATTATTTTTCCTCACATGAAGTTTATTTTAAGTCTCAGATGCCTAGGCTTCAAGGACTAACGATATAGATAGTGTGAGGAAGAACACAGAGGCAGTGTCTTTGCATCTTAATTATAGCAGCCCTATTCTTTCCAGCACTGAACCAAGTTACACCCAGAGGATGGGGAGATAAATGTGGGAGCTGTAAGCTTGACGTCTAATATCTGCTACTGAAGATTTGGGATTTGATTTAGTGCCTCTATTGGAAGGTTTGAAAAAAACAGGTCTTCCATCTTCTTTTAATAAATTCATTTTCAGACCTGCAATTTACCTTTTTGGCAGTTTTACGATTCAGAACAATGGGCCTTTTTTCAGTTGTGTAATTTTTTTTGGCTGTTTCTGTTTTCTCTCACATTTATAAACAGAAAAACAGTGTTCACTAATTTGCAGGACAGGGAAGCAGGAGGCATTCATAGCTCCCTAGCTGGAGAAACTTTGCCATGATTCCTAAGTGCAAAAAGGCTAGGAGACTATTTGAAAATTTTTAACAATGATAAAATGATACTTGCAAATTACCAGATCACATTATATTGTCTGTATTCACCTGCTATACTGGAATTTCTGAAAAGTAACAAATTCTGTTGTGATATAATACAAATTACCCCTAGCAGAAAGAAAAAGAGATTTTTCTCCAAGAAGGAAAAGAATCCCACAAAATATGACTTTGCTTTTATTTCCTATTCATCTTAAAATAAAAGGATATGCGGGCAGGAAGGGAGGGAGTGGGTGGGAGGTGCTTAAGACAACACATATAAACTCTACAGTCTAGTGCTCCTGATGAATCTGAGACCTGACAAAATCAGGACATCAAGGGTTAGCCAAATTTGTAGAAGGCCAACACACACTTGAACAATATATTGTCTGATGACAGACCACAAGAAAGAGTGTGGTGGCTGCTATGGGCAAAGCCAACAGGATTACATGTTCATCTCCTCTTAGGGGACTTTCTGAGCTTGCACCAAGAGACCACTGGTGCATCAGAGTGACCTCCCACTTCTGTTGGCCTCACATTCCAGTGGGCCTCCTCATTGTAGCTTCCACTGGGCAACTATGAGTGACTGAACTGTGTGAAGAAACAAGTAAATGTACCGTGCAAACAGCTATCTGGTATCAATACCAACAGCAAGACTATTTTAATTACAAAAACTTAATAAATAATGGCGGTTCCAATAAATCTTGGTTATGATTTGTCCCTCTGCCTCAAGAACTTGTTGGAGAAAAAGAAGGTGACAACAGCAGCCTAACCCCTCTGCATGCATGCACTGCATCCTGCCTGGCGGTTGTTTTGAGTAACACATATACTGTAACTGCACATTCTTAAAGAAATGTACCGTCTAACTCAGGAAATTAAAAAGAGTGACACAGCTTTTGGGTCAAACACAGCAGTTTCTCTATAGTATTGACCTTCCACAAACCTGGATGTCTTGAACATCTGGGTCAACCAGTTTTTAAATAAACTTTTAGTTGCTTTTAAATAATCTATAAAGGAGGAAGAAGATAATCTGTATCCTATTCAGATATAGATAGAATCATGCAATCTGTCTTCTGTCGACCAAAAGAAAATAAACTGCCAAGATGGATGCAGTGATTCACTGGCTTCATATCACCATAAAACTGAAATAACCTCCTAGTAATTCAGTCCTGCTATCTACACAAATCACAGTAGATATTATGTGCTCCAAGTTCTACTTATTTGGTAGGAAGCAGCTGCTGGGAATGTCCCTTGGTCAGAAACCAACCCCAGCTCCACAGTGCTTTCGGTCCTTGCTTGCACATTGATCAAGACAGGGTCCCAGGGTGTGACTGCTCCATGTACACACACCTGATCAGATTTCACTTTTTCTTGCCATTAGTACTGCAGATAGGATGAGTAGAGTGATAGTATGATAGATGCTTACAGGCTTTTTCTTTAGGGAAAATACCTTCCATGCTTCAGGATGTGTGACAGGAAAAATACTGCAGTATGTCATTTTTCAGGTTGCTTACGGGTCAATATAAAAAATGTGTTGTTATCGCTACTATATCTTTATTTTAATTTAGATCCTTTTCTGCAGATTGTGAGAAGAATTTTGGAATGATGCTGTGTTAGGCATTTATTTAAGAAATTAAATAACATTATTCATATAATAAAACATTTGTATTCACTTGCTTTGAATTTCCTCAAAAGTTTACTACTTTAAGGGAAGCACAACTGCTTTTATATTTCTATTAAATTTTGTTGATTCTTAAGAATCAGGGTAAGAATTAGAGTTGTATTCTTGTTCTTTTGATTCTTGCCATCAACATCCTTTTCAGTAAATGAAAGCCCCATAGGGCATCTTTGTCCTTCCTTTTATGCATTTGTCTAAATCCAGTAAGAATGGAAGAAACACTTAGGCTTTTAAAAGAAAAAAACACATAAAAATAAAAATGAAAAAAGAACCCAACACCAAAACACCTCACTACAAACAGTATCATTAGGACAATTAAGGATTTAGCCTCCACTCAGCATGCATACATTACACTGATTAACGTTATCAGGAAATACAGGCTCACAGACTGGAGAATAGGTCCCTTAGCTCAGAAGAGAGCATTACTCTTGTATCTGAATATGTCCTTTTAAAAAATGACCCTTAAGTTTATCCCACAGCAACTATTTTCCCTTTTACTGCATATTTGAAACTATTTTAGTCTGAAGTGCTGTCAGGAAACTAAAACCTTGTTATAGAATTCCCCACAGAGTTTGAACCACATGTTTAAAGAAGCACTTGATATTAATTGCAAGATATGTGGAAATAAATTCTGTAATACCCATCTCACAGATGGCAAGGGGCCTATATGGATGTAACAGGGAACAGAGTCCATCCAGTTTATTCTCCTTAATGCATTACCATACAAGAGTGTTTTTGGAGAGAGAGAAAAAAGAAAAGGAAGAGGAATTGGTAGCTCATTTTATCCCCTTGTTTTTTAAATGTCATTATGACTAATGTTCTATGGATAATTTCCAGGTCCATATTCTGCAGTAACAATAACAAAAATGGAAACTTCTATATGCAGATATGAGATCTAGTTTAATAAAAAAAAAAAAAAAAGAAAACAAACAACCCCAACCAAACATCACAGAAGCTTTACAGAGTCTTATTTCTGTTCCAATTTTCCACATTGTATAGGGGAGGAAACCTATTTTAGCAAGTAATTTACTGAAACAATCTCAAAACCTATTTCATTAACTCATGTTCCTCATATCAGCTGACTAGGAAAATATTCAAGGTTTTGCCTTCTCAGCTCTTTTGATGGGCAAAATATTGTACCTCCCTCACAGATGTGCCATCATGCAGAGCTGCTTTCAAAACAAGTTTAAAGAAGCTATCCTGGACTATCAATTAAATTCAATCACTCTGTTTAGCTAACATACTGAACTACAATGTCTTTTTCCAACAGAATTCAGACTTGTTTCTAACTTACTGTATAACTAACTTGAAGGCCATCAAGTCATTTCCTCCTATGTATACTAGAGATTGCCCATTGATTGGATACCAGATGCTGTAATTCACTTGTGTATATACAGTTCAATATCTCTTGTATTCCTCTGTGGGAAGTCTCTTATCTCTTCACTAAAAAATAGATGTGCTTAATCCTGGTAGAATGTGTTTCTTCTGGAAAGTTTGCTGAGAATGGAAAGTAATTAAATAATTGGTGTGTGGCCTAAGAAGGTTAATGCTCTTCATTATTCTTACAGAAAAAAAATCTCCTTAGGTCAACTGGAGTATTTTAGTTAGCTTCACAGACTTTTACGGCTAAAATGAATCATTAAAGCTTCTACTCTGAATGCCTTCATATTACATTTCATCCAATTAGCTTTCCAGTGTGTTCACTAGCCTATTTTGGCTAAAGCTTATCTTTCAAAAAGGCGTTCAACCTTGATTTTATACCCTTAGAAGTTGAAGGACTAGCCACATCGATACATGTGTTGTTTCAGAGATTAAAATCTGTGAGAAAATGACATTTGCAAATTTATGCTTTTCAAGCACTTGGATTGCCTTGACTTTTATTTCTAGAACTCAGTTAGGTTTTTTCCTATCATTGATAAGTTTTAGCCTTTTATCATCCATTATCTTCCTCGGAAACTTATTCACAGAAACACATAATTTCTCAGTTCTCCTTTTAACAAACAAAATCTTTTTCTCTGTCTTCACTGATCTCCAGCTAATTCTAGATAGTTTCTAGAGCTAATTTCTCTAGTTTAGAATCATATGTCTGTAGAAGACACAAAATATCTAACCCTTTTTCTTCCACAGCTTTTAACATAGATTTAGAAACCATGACAAAAGAGCAGATTGCAGCTGAAAGTCCCATTCAGATGTAGAATTACCTAAATGTATCCTAAATATAAGTCAATCTTTCCTAATCTATAAATCTCAAATTAATTTTGCCCTTTTACTATACCACAACACAGGACAGTTTCTTGACTGCTGTAACCACCTCTTGAAGGTGTTACTCTCCAGAGCTGCAGCCCCTCATTCTGTACTAACAGTGACATACTTCAGTTTTAGATATGTGAATTAGACCTATGCAAATATGATTCTAACTTATGCTACTGCTCTGCATTTCAAGCTTTTCCTAAAGATCTTCAACTGCCTCTATCCTTCATTTAGTGATGAACTCCTGAACAGGGTGCTAGCAAGGCACTAGTACCTAATGCTAGGTCCTTTTCACTCTGCTCAAACTTAAATAGAAGATAAGGCTAGTGACTGGCACGGGTGAGTTCCAAGCTAGGAAGCTTGTACATTTGACTGAAAAGAGTAGGAAGTGCTGCAATAGAAGATATATTACATCATTCTCAAATGCAACTGTGCCAGCAACAGCAGCTGGGAAGAGTATGGGGTTCTAATTACAGATTGCATCAATCTCTGTGAACAGAAGCAAATCTCCTTCCTAAGTTTCAGGGCTGTGGCTTGCTTGGAGAGGCATAATGAGTCAGGATTAAATGTTCACTTACAATAGAATGACATTATAGGATGCAAGCAGATGTTGCATGTAAGAGCTTTAATGATGTATATTTCAGTGCATCAAAACTTCAAACTTCTAAAATTAAGTCTTTATAAACCCGACTCTAAGTGTAAGGATCCCTGCATTTATTTTGGGATGCAGAATCAGTGATTGGAAGGATGTTCTCTGTGCATGTTAAGTAAGATTATAAACGAGCCAGAAACTTCTTAAAAGAAATACTGGGAGTAGGAGACAATAAATATTTAAATATGAACAGAAATGGTGGCATTACTATGCTAAAAGTCAAAGTTTACCAGACAGTACGGAGGAGCAAGCATGTTATCATATTATTTCTCCCATCAACAACATTAATCCCCAGAGATTCCAAATTAAGATAGCACTGTTCTAGTCCCTTCAATTAGGACTGTTACTAACAATGTAATTGTAGCTTTGGGACATTAATGACATAATATTATATAAATATGACTTCAAAATGCACACATTAAAGGTGAAGAATTGTGTTCAACTACACCTCGATTTTGTTTGCTTTTTATTCCTGTTGCTATGACTTTATTACTGCTGCTGGCTTAAAAAAAACCCTACTTTATTAGGAAGACTATTAAGCAGAAAAAGAACCCCCTGAAAACCCCTTTAAAGACTGTATAAATGTCAGTAAAAGGTGCTAGATAGATTTCCTCTGCATCATCTCTACCATGAAACCAGGTATACTGATGCCCTTCTTCTCCCCTCTGATGCTTAAAAACCTACATCAAAGAACAGAACTCTTCAGGTGGTGGAAGTCTAAGCAAAATAACAATAACTGGTGGAAAGGGAATTATTTAGAGGCAGAAGACTAGATACCTAGGCCAGGCTTCTGCTTCAAATAGATGGCAAACCTGAGGGACCCTTACCTCAGAAGATCATTAGGGCTGACACATCAGGGCTTCCACTGATCCCCCGGTATCAATTCTTCCAAGACCACCCTCTTAGTGGGGCACACACTGCTACACAGCACCAGCCTGTGAAGGACATCTGAGAGCTGGGGCTGCCTGGCACAAAGTGTGGCCTTCAGAATCAGGCAGCTGCAACGAGACACTGACAAACCCTCCCTCTTATGACAAGATCTACTGCAAGACTACTGACAGTGTCAACTGCTTTGTTTTGAATTTCAGTTGTGATGGTTCTAGAAGACAAATTAAATGCAAGGAATAGAAGGCCAAAATAATTCCCTTTCTCCTGCTTGATGAAAAGGATCTGAAAAAAAAAGGATCTGAAATAATTTTTGTTTGATATTCCTAATCATCCTCATAGAGTAGATATCTATGAGCAGAAAACGGCATCTTGCTTAATAAGTTTTTTTGTTACTAACAATAAAGAGAATCATGAATCTACAAAATTTTAAAATGGCAAATAAAGCTTTTAAAATATTCTTAATGGAACTACTTAGCTAAATTTTATGGTAAAACTCACGGTGCTCTATAGAAGCATGTCTCAAAATAAAAGAAGTGCAGATAAATCATGAGCGCTATCAACAACTGCTACTTTCTTCAGCAATTACAGTGCTTCAGAACAGACTTTTGCTTCTACATTCCTCTTCTAGTGAGAGAGGAGCATCCGTACATTCATCCCTATGAATGAACTGCCTTGAATACCATTGATGTCAATAAAGAGTTTTTAAGGAGTGTTGGTGTCAGGGAGCAGCAGGAGCTGCTCTGTGAAGGAGGATGAGCAGGATCTGAGGGAGACTCCAGGACAGACTGAGCTCATGGACAGGTATCCCCCTGGAACCAGCCAAGCAGGCCAGCAGGGCAGGGTCATCACAGCAGTGCATCCTATCAACAGTCCAGTGGCAATGACACAAACGTGAGGGGAGAAGTCAGGTCCAAGGTCAAGTCAGCACAGGAAATTCAGCCAACATCAGCTGGGGACAAGGCACAGACTTGTCTAAATCTTAGCTCAGCAGCAACTGCAGACTGAGCTGAAATGAGGTGCCCAGGCCCATGTGTACGGTGTGAAAGACGGTCCTAGAGGCTCCCAGGTGAGGCTAGTTAGAAACACTATGCACCACTGGTGCCCTCAGAGCCTTGACACAGAGATCCTCTTTTCTTTTTCCTTTTTTTTTTTAATGCTAAGTATGCTGCTTCTGGCATGTACTTATAATTACTTTTCTTATATTTTGACAGGCATGTACAGCTGTGCTCTTCAAGTATTTAAAATTCTTATTAACATGGTTTTTTCATTTCAAAAGGAGCAATATGCAATACCTATTCATAAATAAATATGAAATTGGGTCATATTAGTTCAGTGACAGCAGTTTATTTGTGCTTCAAACCTTCCTACACAAAATTAGCTGGAAAATGGAAAATTCTCTAAGTGGCTTCCTAGGATCTATGAACAGAAGGTGGAGGGTTTCTCCAGCCACCCACAGCAAAGGCTGAACCACTGAGCCACACAGTCTCCAGGAACTACAAAAAGTCCAGTGCTTTCTGGGGGCTCCTCTCTCCCTGCTTGCCATTTGTATGCACACACCTGCTTCCAGCAGCATGGATCCATCCCTACAGGCACTTCCTAGGCACAGTATGTTATTTTCATTGCTATGGCATGGAGAGCTTGAATTTAACACTGAAATTACTTTTATTTAAACACTGCACAACTCAAGCAGTGAGAGTTTGGCTTCGACTGCAGACCAGAGCCTCAGGCTTTGAAAATAGAAGCCAAACTTTGTTCTCTGTAGCTGCAACCCACTTCCTGGCTGAAAAACAGCAACTACTGCATGCAGAACCTGTGCAGAAGTTGTGCAGCTTCACAAGGATAATTTTTATTCAGAAAGGTTACTCTGTATAAAAAAATCTTACTATTACTGAGGTACTGAATAAACATAGTGACAAAGAGCAAGGACAATTAGCTAAATTTAGAGCATAGATTCTAATCCCTTCACCTTCCATTGCTGATTATGTCTATTTTAGTGTCATAGTTTCCAACAGAGAAAGACATTTCCACAGATAAATTAGAACACTAGTGGCCTCGAGGTGCTGGATTTTTTGTCTGCTGTCCATACAAAAAGTCTAAGCAGCTAAGTGGTCTATGTTAGGTGGTTTAATCAGAGCCTAGAATAGTAACTGGTAGAAATATCACTTCTGCAAATCTTTCTTTTTTTTCCACCCATGTGTGATGAGTTTAGAATAAAGTACTCCTTTTTTACTTATATGTTCATTTGGATGAATATACAAAGATCCTTCTTTCCCTCATGCAGGCTGCTCAGTTTGTCTTCTGACAAACACAGTTTTCTGTATGCCTGGAAACAGTACTGGGAAGAGTTGTAGCTAGTGGAATAGAGATTGTTTTGTTAGTCTAGCCCTGCTGTGAACCTGGGAGCTTGGAGGGATCTGAATTGTATTTATTCTTCATTTTATGTTTTTTCTGCATAGGAGTAACGAAATGCATAATATTGCCTTGAAAGAAAATTTTATTTTTTAATTCTTCTCCTAGACATGCAATTTATCTAACAAACACTACTTTTCTTTGTAGTCTTTTTCTTTTCTCTTAATTAGCCCTCTTGGAGTCTTATTTCCTATTTTGTTTCACAGACATGCCCACCTTCCTTTGATCTCTTCTGCTCTGTGGTCACCCTTCTTGAAGAGCACTTCTTCCCCTGCCACCCATTTATTTTTATCTCAGCAACCAGAATATGTCTCTTTCTTGGTATTTGCTTTGGCATGTTTGCTTTTTAGTTTTATATCTAAATGTTATTTTTCTCACTTCCTGTCTTTAAGAATTCAGTTGACACAGAGAAAGCGCAAGTTTCATTATACCAGATTTCTAATACTACGTTTGGATTACTTATGTCAGACCTTTTAAATCAGTTAATCCAATACCCCTCAAGTCAAGTAGGTTTACTCTTCTCCTGAAGAACTGATTTTATCATCTTGTCAGTATCAGAAATGTACTGTCTGGTTGCTCAGTCAACATTTCCATTAGAAACACTATTCTTATATCCCAATCATTTCAAATTACAATTGTACCAAAATCTGGCCTATAAGTACTGGCCCACTTACACTACTTTGTTCATGTCTGAAAAGGAAAAGCAAGGACCCTGTAAAGGCTCTTACTTTTCTGAATCTAAGTGAAAGACTGACATGTTAATGGCTAGACAAAAGCTGTTGCCTATTCTGCCTTCCTTACCCATTCCAAGGTAAGATTGCTGCAAAAAAACAAGTGCTGTTCTGATACTTCATCTTTAATTTAGACTTCCCTAGAATTTGTCAGCTTAAACCAGGAACTTAAGACTATTTTTATGCAGCTTTTTTGTACTTAACAGCAGACAATCCATTCTGCTGCAGAGCAGTAAACAAGCTCACTGCAAGATGCCAATTGGGAATCACGATGGGAAATAACTGATCTCCTGTGTGATATTAGCTAAAACGGTGTGTCCTACAGCCAACCTTGAGACTTGGTAAAACATTGTTTTGCGAGAGATTAACTCACATTTAATACAAGCTGGAACAAACACCATATATTATCAGATGATACAGAGGCATTTCTAAACAATTTTAGTTTGTTGAGAAGCGATTAAAATCAGCAATCATATATATCTGTCAAGAGACATCTGTCTATTAATAGTTCACATGTACATGTACATATTGTGTGCATGATGCCAAAAGGAAGTTAAAAGCAACTTTAAATCTGACCTCTACTATTTTTTTGCTGCTAAAACTGAAACAGTACTGAAATTGGTTATTTTAGGCAAAAATACACATGGTAAAATACACCTGTTTTCTCAGGTGTCTATGGTGTGCTATAGATCGTGCCAAAACAAAAGACCTGTAAATCTGAAATAGCTGGCAAAGGGGTTGGTGGTGGTGGTGATGTTGAGTTTCTGACCATTTTGATTTAGAAAAATAGCCTAAAGCGTCTAAAAAGTGGTGATGATATTTGCAAGTAATGTTAGTGAAACACTTCCATTACACAGCAGTAAGATTGGAGAAGATAATCTTTAGGAAAAGCCATCTC
Organism: Drymodes brunneopygia; assembly: GCA_013400955.1. Taxonomy (NCBI): domain Eukaryota; kingdom Metazoa; phylum Chordata; class Aves; order Passeriformes; family Petroicidae; genus Drymodes; species Drymodes brunneopygia. Next base: position 84,955 of record VZTZ01000568.1, read on the forward strand.
TTTACATCTATTAAATACCTGACTTCTCTCAAAAAAAAATAAAAAGAAACTGAAAAAACCCCAAACCAAACCAAAAGCCTTCATACGATCATAATAAATGCTCAGATCTAAGTCTAACTAGGGTTCTGATTTTGTTTGGTGGTGAAAAGGTATACAATAGAGAATTTATTTTAAGCTTAACAGCTAAAAAACTAAGGATAATGCACCATCCTTGAATTATTTTTAGCTTATTCAGGTCATGGGGAAGGTAAAAGAAAATGTGACAGAGAAAATTATATAAAAGGGAACCATGACTCAGGATGCCTGAAAAATACCTTCTTCCTTTAAGGAGATTAGTTGGAACCACATGACTCAGAATCTAATGATTGCTCTTTTGCAAGCAGATAAGGAAAAACTTGCTGCTCTCAATTGCTTAATGTTAAAGTTATCCCAAATGTTGCTGCACAAAGCGTGATTGTATTCAGTGTGAAAGAAAAACATAAGGAAAATAAAGGAACTCCAATGGGGAGGAAATAAGGATTATCAACATTATCAATCCAAGTGACTCCCAGTGTCCTATTTCACACAATCAGGATGCTGTAACTGGAGACATTTCAGCTTATACCAGTCAACATTGCTTCATTTTCTCTTGCCACCCTCTGGCTGAGAATTTCTATCTTGTACTATTCAAGTTGCTCTGACACCTGTCAGTGTTATCTTGATTAGTACCTTTTCTTTCCCAGATAAAATACGTGGTGGGTCATGCATATGAAAAACATTTCTATTTCTTGTAGTTGATCAGAGCACACATTAAGTCCTGATGTTACCAAAAAGCCCCTATGAATATGTCCAACTGTTCCACAGCTGAGGTGATGCTTAAAGTTGCACAGTATGGGCTTCAGGTATTGCTGCTGTTAAATGTTTTCTTTGACTGGGAAACTTTTATCAGGGAAAGCTATTATCAGCCTTACCTCCTGGACAACATCATGAAGCTGAAGATTCTTTGCTGCTATTTTCACAAAGGACTTGCTACGTTTTAGTTATTTGCTCTACCTTTTGTGTGTATGGGTAGATATAGATACACATCGACTCCATTCATTCTGCAAGTGGAAAAATTAACAATAGCAATTATCTCTATTTCTTACTTAATTGCCCTTATAGGCACAAATCCCTTTTTAAATACATATAAACAAAATGTGCTGTTTGAATACTGATTATATAAAGCCCCAAATCTCACTGTTACTTGAGGGGAAAAAAATGATAGCAGAAGTACTATTTCCAAACAACAAATTCACATGCAATATTCACTCTTCTAGTCCAGTAATTTCGGTGGCAATCTACTCCTTCGAATTTGAGGGCAGCCAGGACAGCAATTTCTGTGCAAGGTCAGTAATAACTCTTACATGTCTTGAGAAAGGAAAAGGCAGTGTCGGCCAAGGTGAGAAAGTCAACATATGATGGAAAAGCTCTTTTCTTTCTCTTCTCTTCTCTTCTCTTCTCTTCTCTTCTCTTCTCTTCTCTTCTCTTCTCTTCTCTTCTCTTCTCTTCTCTTCTCTTCTCTTCTCTTCTCTTCTCTTCTCTTCTCTTCTCT
>VZTZ01000568.1:86545-111075 GCA_013400955.1 Drymodes brunneopygia
TCTTTTTTTAGGTGAAGCTGGAGCCATAGAAAACTGTTTCACTGAGTGCTTCATGCTGGATCTTCATGGTAATTGCGCAGTTTGGGACTTGTGTTTCAAGGAGATCTCAAGACGCAGTAAATTCTGACAGACTGTGATAATCTTATGTTTTCTCTGTTTAGTCAGAGAGTGATTCACTGTGTTGTAAGATAGATAAGCTTATAAAAATAATGATATTTCTTCTACAATCCAGTTTTGTCAGGCACTACATGTAGACTAACGGTAGGCAAGTGGGACAATTTGCCCCAAGGTCCACCACTTGGAAGGATTAGAGAGTCCAAACTTCTTACGGTAGAAAATATATTCATATGGGTAAGAGACATACAGAGGCTATATATTTGTGAATATAGCGGCGAAAGTAAAAACTAGACCTGCAACTCTTTGATCCTTTGTCAATCATTACCTTCAAGGGAAGGCATCATACAGGAGAAAACACATCTTCAAACTAAAATCTGATGGAAGAAGATTACGGGTCTAGGTCCTATTTAAACCAAATCAAACCAACAAACAAAAATGAAACAAAATTAAAACAAAATCCACCATCACACTTTTATCATACATTGCATATTTGTAAGGGTCAGAGCCCAGGAACTCTGCCTAATTTCCATAACTTCATCAGCAGTCAAGAGTGAGTTCATTGTTATCTCTTGCATCTCCTATTCTGAAAAATGTATGCTTCAGAAGAAACAGCCTAAGGAATTTGTATTCTATGTCCCTAATTTTCTAGAATATTAACAGTGAAGCCTAAAGCAACTTGAATCATATTATGAACATGTTTAAAGTTAACGCAGGGCCCTAAGTGCCACCCAGAGGAGATTCTTTGAAGTCAGAAATTCTTGGCCAAAAATGCAGACTTACATTGTTCAAGCCAAGCAGTGTAGAAAAATGAGGTCAAACAATATGAGTTATTGGCATTCCTGTGGTTTCTCTGTGAAAGCATTGGACAGCATAGCCTAGCTGGTAATTAAAGTTTGTACATATTGTAGAGCTTTCCAATATCAATATGATTTTCTCTCAGATAAATCTTGAATCAGAAGGGTTGAGGTCGTTCCCAACTTACATTTGAACAAATCTGTCTATGTTTGCCCATGTGCAGGTTAAAAGCCTTGTAATAGTGTGCCAGATGTGTGTGTGTGTAAGAGTTGTTTGTGTTTTTCTCTTCATTGACTACAAGTCACATATTTCATAAAGAAGCTGTTTAAATTAAATCTGATATCCAGTATGACTTTGGTTTATTACTACTATCTGATTCAAAGAATTTTCTAAACCATGTGTTGCTTTAGCATTAGGCTTTCATAACAAATGTGCTAGAACTTTTAATTTTTCTGAACTCTTGGATGTGTATATGAAATACTTCGTACTTGTTTCCCCTCATCAGCACCCTGGCTGATTTCTCTTGAACTACTGAATAAAATGACACTAAAAAGCAGAGCAGCAAAACCACGTTTGTCATCCTCAGCAGCAAGAAGTGTTATCTCTCTCAGGTAATAAAACATAAAAGTTCTTATCAGAGAACAAATCAACAATCAAGTGCCAAGAGCTAAACCATAGAAAATAAAAGCCTCTTACATTTTAAACAGCATGGACGGAATCAAAAAAGATAAAAAATAACGCAGTGGAAAAGTCCCACAAAAGAAAGAAGTCAAGGCTATAGACACATCCAATATGATCAGCAGCAGTCATAGTACACTCATTATCTAGCCAGGTATATTTCACTGGAATCCCAAGTCATTAGATAAGCAAATATTTTGCCTTTTAAAAAACTCTGAATGATCTGATAATGGGCACATGGCAGGGCATAATTGTCTCATGCTTTATTCCTGGTTTGTTTCACTGAACAGCTCAGGACGAATCACTTTTTAGTCCTCACCATTACCTAAGTGTGAATAATTATAGCTATCCTACTTCACAAAGGTGGTATTAGGAACAATTTAATTGATGCCTGTGCAGTGCTTTAAGAAACTTGGGTGGTTAGATCAATGCTAAATTAGAGCAGGCAATTATATTCAGCCCGAGGGGGAGAAATCAATATCCATATGGCAAGGCAGGAGGAATACTTTCATGAGCCTCTTTTAAATCTCCCTTACTCCACTCTCACATCCCTGTATTTTGTTTGCTTCCTTGGACTTAGTTCTGGACAGTACTGGAAAAGGTGAGAGCACAGTTAGAATCCATGAGTCCGTATCTGTGGGGAACCACAGCCAAAATGAGAGTTTGGAAGAGAAAGGAAACAGTAAAAGTGGTCACAGCTGAGCTCCTCCATATTATGCAGAGTACTTAGACTTTTCCACTTTTACACACACACTTGGATTTTTAATCAAGTTTTATCTTTTAGGGGAGTATTGTATTTCTAGAGGAAATCCGAAAACGCTGACACTTTGTTTTTGCATTTTATGGCAGAATCTTTTTCTTTTCCTTCCTTTGGAATAATGACTGAAACTTTTACATATTTACATCTCCATAGAATTATTTCTCACATGAAGTGGGACAACAACTAATTCACTGATTTTATCTTAGGGGATAAAAGAAATGTTTCTTAAGATAATTCTCATGTCCAAATACATAAATTCAATTAATAAATATATTCAAAATATTAGATATATTTCAAAGCAATGTTGAAACATGAAAACACTGAAGTATAGTTTTAAAGTATTTTTCTCATGTATGGTGTGGGTAAAAATCCCCACAAATTTTATGGAAAAGCACACTTTTTGCAAAAAGAATGTAGTATATAAAAATATATATGTGTATATATGTATCTTATATATATATATATAAGTAAATTTGTTACATTCATAGAATTTGGATCTTAATTTTTCTGTGATCTCTGCACCACTCCAAAGGGTTCAGAGAGCTCTGTTTCTCCAAGAGGTGAGAACTGTTCTGGGGAGAGGGTGAGAAATAGCAAATGCAGTGATCCATAGTTATTAGCACAATTCCTTTGGGTAAAAGGGAGGAGTTGGCAGCTGAAATTATGTTAGGCTAGTCCTGAGGCTTAAATCCACCTTCACTTCTCAGATCCTGGGCCAGCATTAAACAGCAGTTCAGATTTGGCCTGGATAACACTTGATATGAATACAGGCAGATGTATTCCTGGAAAATGCTTATACACATGTGTGTTGCACTTCATGCTCCTGGGAACCACTAGAGAGATTTTCAGTTTAAGAATGGATTACATTTGAAAGCTGGTCTTTCTGTTTTTCTGAGTTTTGTTGCTAATGAAATACATGTTTTGCAAACTTAGTGCAAAAACATATTGAATTTCCACAAACTTGTAAGGCTGAATCCTTTCACAAAAACGTGTTTCTGTCTGAAATCTTTCTCCTTACTGTTGTTAATGCTGCTGCTGCTGGTTTTGGGGACTTGCAATTAAAAGTTAAGTGGAAGTTTTTGTTTATTTTGCAATAGAATTCTTAAATATTTATGAAGGACCTTAAGTCTAGCTCGCCTTGAGGAAATGTAGATGAATTAATAATTTATGTGGTTGTTTTGCAGAAAATTAAAGGTTTGGAACAAGTGTTTAAAAATTAAATCATCCACAATATAAGAGAGCAGATGTTATTTTGTTAAAATCTTGCTAACAACAAAGTACAATGAGGTGCTATCTTCACCTTGGTCCAACTGAAATCTTAACGATTCATTACAATTGAGCAGATTCTAAAGCCTGAGGCTACCTAATGTCAGAATAATGAAGAGGAACTTCAATTATGCAGCCCAGATTTTTTTATTTATTTTTGTTTTATTTTATTGCCTGCAGTGAGAAAGAGTGTATCTCTGTATTGCGTGGTGATTTGTTAGATGTTATACTCCCACAAAAATCACTGCGTATTTCATTAGTAATCCTACAATGGAATCTCCTGCAACTAAAATGTGTGTGCATCTCCCTGTGTAAATAATAACAATAATAGTCATCATCATCTTCATAATGAGATTTTAGATGGAAAAGAGATACTGAAATAGCATAGCTTAATAACTTCAAGATTCTTACTCCTTTTATCGCAAATCTCTTTATTTTCTTCTTTTTTTTTTTATAAATGAAAGCTATCTCTGACTCTCCCTCAGTCTGGCCGTACAGTTAGCCAATTTCTGGTCAGCACCATAAGTCATACAGGTTCTATAATGAGTTTTCTCCTTGTCTTTGATAAGCTGCCTTGTCAATACAGTTCCAAAATTCTGCTTCTGTATATTTAAATGTCATCTACTATGAAATCTATATTGAGAAGGTGTAAAAAAATTCTCTTGATGGTACTAAGGCCAAGCATGCAGTCTTTTGGAGTCACATTTTACAATAAAATTCTCTTTACAAGTACATTACCTAGATCCTAAACAAGGCCCAGTGGTTAGTCCTACTTCTGGATCTTTTTTCAGTTTAGGCTTCTACAAAGATCAAGGCAAACCCCTCAAAACAAACCAACCAACCAAACAAAAAAGGCTTCAGATCAGGACTTGGACAAAGATTCATTCTATAAATGCAAATTCTAAGAGGCCTGTATCTGCAGAAATGTAAACCAGGATCTGGAAAATACATGCATTAGTTTCTCCTCTCATTTCCTTGCTGGTTTGAGTGTGACTGCAACTGCATATACAAAATCCTGTCATTTTGGCAATGTAAAGACATAAGCATATCAATCTGTAACCACAACTGCAAAAATAAAAGAGATTTCTTTACCCTTCAAAGATCTGTAAAGCAGAGCAGATGAGACAATTTTGTGCTTAGATTCCATCTAATAAGAACCCAAATGATTTCACTGCTATTAAAAATGTAAGTTGAGAAAACTTCAATTTAAATAAAAAGTACATGTAGGAAAAATACAGTCATAAAGGGGTGCTCTTTCAAGATACTCAGTGAAGATTTAGCAATGTGATTCTTGAGATGCAAATAAAGACAGAACAGCTAAAAATTTGTACATTGCTTGACAATATAATTCAGCTCAGGAGTTGCACAGTTTTTGCTCAGAGGAAGCCAAGTATTGGCAATTCATCTACACTGGTGCTAAATTATGGTTGGTATAGATATATAAGACTGTAATTGCACAGTAATAATAAATGAGAAACTTTCACAAAAACTACATACATAGCAGTTCATAGACTCAGTCGGCTCAGTTTTCTATCTAAATGTTCATCTTCAATCAGTATTGCAAAAATCAATCTTTTTTTCCTTCACGTTTTTATTTTTCCTCTTCTCAGTTGCTGTTTATGAGATTGACTATTCCTAGTGATTTCAGAGGAAGCTAGGTTTGCCCAACACACAGATCTAAAAAAAATGACAGCACTCTGAATAAACTGAAGTATTTGAAATTAGAGTTACTTTTCTAAATATTGAACGTAAGGGAAATAATGAGCAGATTGATTTGGTAGCATTAGAAGTTTGCATCTCTTGATTTTACTAGGCGTATATTTCCATATATGTAATATTTCCATTTTCAAGTGTTCTTTCTTCTGACTAAATGAATCTCGTATTCCCACTGCTGGGGTTATTTACACCATTTATCATGTCAGTATTAATCAACACAGTCAACACATAAATCTAGTGCCTAGTTCTTAAGGGTCCATTGCCAACTATTTTGTTCTCCCTTTCCAGACACCAAACTTATAGATGTGATCAAGTTCTAAGGCTTTCCTGCATGATGGAGAGTATTTATGTGGCAAGAAGTAGTACTGCAAAAGGTAAAATATTAAAAATCTTCAGACTTTGAAACAGCTGGTTTGACTTGCTGTGTGATATGGCTGAAATCCAGAATTATAACACGCAAAATCATCAGCAGTCTGAAATTAGTTCTTTTTTATGAGTGGTTGAGTGGGGAAAAGAAAGAAAACCTTTTGTTATTTGTCATGGAACAGAGGAGAACATCCAACATGCTTCAGAATATCTGGCAACTCAATAGCTAGCATGCCTCACACTTAGAAGTTCAAGAGTCAGATTTTTATTCAGTTCATTACTCAAAATAATCTGAAATTAAAATCTCTACCTTCCTCTTTCCTGATAAAATTTCTCTGAAGGTTTTCTATGAAATATTTTAGTCGTAATTAAACATAATCTCATAACAAGGTAAAAATACTTTTGGAGAAAGATTGTTAGCTGTTACATTACTAAGTACTGTGTAACTTTATGCCACTGCACCTCTAAAACAGAGTAGATTTAAAGTTGTTCAAATGTCTGAAGCTCTGCTGACATCAGTAAAACAAATCCCTTATGACTGATTCAATTGAAGTGATGACCCAAAGGATGTAAGAAAACTGCCAAGTGTTAAATGAAGATAACTTATAATTGTATTTCTCAAAACCCTCTTGTTATCTAGAAACAAAAAGTAAGATACAGAAATATTTTGGGAAGTATCTGATAATGTACCTGACACTTCTCCCAATTTCCAAATGATCTGGAATTCACAAACAACTGGTTTGCATAATATCTACAAGCGTTGCAGATTAGATGCAAGCTATCACTTTCAACAGGACTAGCCAATCTGAAAGTGCATTCTCCTTTACATTTTAGCAGTCATGTCTCATTACACAACTAATGTTCTATTCCTCTGTCTAATGTAACATGACATGACTGGTAAAATTCGAGGAAGCAGACAATTTTTCATATTAGAAATCTCCTCTTCCTCTCTCTGAGCTGGTTGTTGATTCCATTTTGAATGCAACACACTGTAATCTTGCCTAAATCACTAGTATGGGAGAGCTGTAGATCTTAGCAACTATCTTACCACCAGAGGAATGAAAAGCCAAACTGAAGCAGCTTGGCACATCATTAAAAAAAAAAAAAAGTCATGACATATGATGTTTGTTTCTTTGAGTTTGCTCTGAAAGCCTGTTATGATGGAATACAAGGTTTTTATCTTCTGTTTATGTATTCAACTACCCACACATACAAAATATAATCAGGTTGTACTTTTTAAATTAAGAATAGCATCATTTAGATAGATAATAAGGAAAATATATTGCAAAGTTTGATAATTTTTTGGAAGCTGAATACTTAGAATTTGGAGCAGAAGGAAATATCTTAGTCCTGCCTAGGTGTCACATATATAGTCCTTAGGAAAATCCAAATCCCATTAACTTGCGAGAGTGATCTGTTTCAGTAATTATTTTGGACCATAAGGAACAAATACTTTTTTGGCACATCTATCTGGAGTATGAGAAGGGCTGTGTCCCAGCCTGAATGGCAGCTACACCATAATCCTCAGGTGGACAGATTTGATTCTACCTGTTGCCTTCAGCAGGGCCAAGACTGATACAAGATGTTATTGCAGTTTTAAGATTTGGGACCAATACATAGACTTAGATCTATGGGATATCCATGTTTCCTGTGTTCTATGTGAGGCCAGCAGTTAGGAAAAAAATCTCCAAACTTTATGTCTGAACCTAATTATTTTGGATATGAGAAATGTTTCGAGACAGTGAAACACATCACGATTTTTCTTTAAAGAACATGGGAAAATAACCAGATCCAAGTAGAACATTGCTAATCACAACAATCATTACTTAACACCTCAGGACATTTTCATTATCTCAGAAGTGACCAGGCCTAACTAACTCATTGACAATAACAGGAGAGAGATTACAGGACCAGGAATGCAAATTAGGCTACTAAGAAGTAACAACACTGTCACAGTTGTCCCAAGTTTATGGCAATCAGGTTGGCTAGATCTCAGGAATTCTAGTCTCTTTAATCAGTGGCACCAACACCTCTACTTGTACATTGCTGGAATCAAAATCTATTAATAATATTGCTTAACACAGCCCTATCACAGAGAAAAAAGACCCTAACTAAATAAATTTCTGCTCTACTTTGATGTCAAGTGCTTCTTTCTTTCTCTACTTGTTCTATCAGTCAAACAGTGTCTTTAGAGACAAACTCCCTATCTTGACAGTAGCTGGGTAAAGTACTAATTGGGCAAAGGTATTTTATATGATAGAACTCATCTGTGCTCCTTCAAAGCTGCATAGTCATGAAGGAGGGCTGTAACAGCTGTCTCTTTTTCTACTGAGATTTTGAAAAGCTTCTGAAAATTAGAAGTGGAAAAGTAGCAAAATAAATTCTTTTTACTCAATGACTTTAGATACATATTTAGTATTTTTGATAGCCATAATATTATTTTCTTTAATCTTTAAGTATAAATAAACTATATGCAGCATATTTATATTTGGCACCAGGAAATCATTAATGATATTTTTTTATCAAGAATTTGCTATAAAATTTAATTTTGGTGTGTGGACCTTTTATAAAGAAAGGTTGTTATTCAGTTTACAAAGAGGAATATTTCATGCTGTAATACTGAATATTCTAAATACATTGTACTGCAATAACCAGAAGATTACAAATTTTCCTAAACTGTGTAGTTAAATATTCACCAAAATTATTACTTGCTATATTTTATTCAGGAAAAAAAAAGGTGATTTAATGTGAATAATAAATCTCTTGCATATAAGTTGATGGGTTTTTCCAGTTGCACCACCATTTGGAAAGACCGGCATTAAAGAATACTCTTAAATTTTACCCCAGTGCAAATAAAACAGATATTATTGCAAACTTTTCACTTAGGAGGAATACACACTTAAGTTATATATGTTTTTCATATTTAAACAGTACTAAAAGCTGGTGCACGAGTGTGACAGAACTTAGTTTTTCTTAGTCATACTGCTAATGGAAAAAGGAAAAGAAAGACAGAGCTATATATTAAATATATACTTAAACAATGGATTAAGCTTTCTTTACGTAACTACTCAGACATTCAGTTCTTTGCATGTCTGAAGACTGTAGACTGGAACTCATCAAAAATGTATTGGCACTCCACCTGTTTTTTCTGACCATCCTGATTTTTAGCTTTCCCAGTGCTCTCTAAATTTTTTTCTTACTATTTAAACCTTCTGGGTTTTTTTTGAAAATAAAGTATGAAAATTAAAGATCTGTACTTCAGATCCCAAAAAATAAAATATTTCAAATCCTTTTTATTTCATTCTCAACTCATATCATTAATATGACGTGGGTTCTTGTGGATAAAAAGCTGGACATGAGCCAACAGTGTGGTCTCACAGCTCAGAAGGTCAAGTACATCCTGGACTGCCTCAAAAGAGGAGTGGCCAGCAGGTGGAGGGAGGGGATTCTCCTCACCTACTCTGCCCTCGTGAAACCCCACCTGGAATGCTGCATCCATCTCTGGAGTCCCTAACAGAAGAAAATGAGACCTGTTATAATCCAGAGGAGGCCACAAGGACGATCAGAGGACTGGAGCACCTCTCCTATGAAGTCACGCTGAGAGAGATGGGCTTCTTCAGTTCTGGAGAAGAGAAGGCTCTGGGGAGACCTCCAGCACATTAAGGGGGCTTATAAAAAGGAAAGAGAGGAACGTTTTATAAAGGCAAATAGTGAGAGGACAAGGGGCAATGGTTTTAAAATGAAAGAGATCAGGTTTAGAACAGGTGTCTGGAAGAAATTCTTTAGTGTGAGTACGGTGAGACCCTGGAACAGGTTGGGCATGCCCCATCTAGAGAAGCTGGGGATGTCCCATCTCTGGCAGCATACAAGGCCATGTTGGATGAGGCCCTGAGCAATCTCAACTGGTGAATGGCATCCCTGCCCACAGCAAGAGGCTTGGAACTAGATAACCTTTAAAGTCCCTTCCAACCCTATTAATTCAGTGATTTTATAATACAAACTGAGAATACAATATTTACTGTGTAATGCATCTGTCTTGCAGAGCAGATACTAAAACTATAGACAGGCCCTTGAGACATCCATTCTCAAAAACTTATTTTTTATAAATTACTACAAGGTGGCTTTACATAAACAGAGACATAAATACTACGTTGCTCTTAAAACAAAGTGGTTTTGATGAACAGTTTTCAGGTGGTTTTGCTTAGCAGCATGATCTCACAGGGAGCTTTTAAAAAAAGGGGAAGGACTGTAACAAACTATTTAGCTTTACTAATACCCAAAGCAGAATTAGCTGCACCTAAAAAATTTCTGACAAATATTTCTCTACACAGCTCTCCAAATTTCAATGAAAGAGATTGCCTAATCCTCACAAGAAATCTGTGTCCATATGAAACCAGCATAACTACATCTTTTCTCTTGTAGGCTGTAAGCCTTACAAGAGGATAGTTCCTTGCAGAAGAGAAAAAGAAAAGGAAAATTGTCTTTTGAAAATGTGTGTTTAGGAGAATGAAAAGCAATAACCCAAGTGTTATCTGCTGTGGCTTTCATCAGGAGGAAAAGTGTTTTCTTCTTCTGAAAGGCAGCTATTTACCATTCAGTGAGGGAAAAATTTTATATTCTGCATTCTCCCAGAAATATTATCCTTAAAATAGACCATGTTTTTGGTAGCCATCTCCTTTTCTACATCTCAAATTTACTAGCTTCCTAGCTATATGTACAAATGTGAGTATATGTGTCTATATGTAAATATATATATATCTATATACACACACACACACATTCCAGTCCCACACATATTTTAACTCTATGAAAGAACATACTCTTGCTATCATGTCAGTGTGCCAGCAGAACTGGTATCCTTTTTTACTTTGTTGCCAGGACTATTACAATGAAATTGTCTCCACTTTTGATCTCGTATTATAAAGATTCTTGAATCTCTGACAACTCAAGGCATTATGATATACTCTTCTTACACTGTTAAAGCAGACATAGAGAGCAGAGTTCTCTGTAGAGCATAAGTAAAGATTTATAGACATGCTGAAAGAACACTTTCCCTGCTGCCTTCTTAAAATAATTATGGCTTTCCATGAATCTCTTTATAAATCAAGTGCAGAATGACAAAAGCATAAGGAAGTAAGCCACAAAAATACCATTCACAATAAGCTCGAGTGGACTTATTTAAGCAGCATATCACTTCTTTGGTGAAAACTGTATATAATTATTTCAAGAAGACATACATGCCATAATATGAAAAATAAGAATTTATTGTGCCTGTCACTATGTTTCAAAAGCTTGCTTTCAGCCTTGATTTTTGTTACTATAATACTTTCATATGATGGTACTAAATATTAAAGGAATGAACAGATACATACCGAGACACACATAAAAGGACACTATATGACACAAAATAAACATAATAGATTGACCATTTCTAACAGCCATGAAGAAATACTATCATTTAGAATGAAAGTAAGCACCCTTGAAATTTTTCTGCAAGAGAAAACTCTGATTTGTTTGATCCAGCAGCAGCAGCTACCTGGCCTTATCAATAGGTGCGGTTAGGTATCTCCTGTGTGTTCAAGGGTATCAGTGACTTTCCACACCACCATTTCTGCCTGAGCTTAATATATCTGGCAGTAGCAGTACATGCTGCTGAATTAATATCCTACATTCTTTGTGCTAATTACACACAGTAAACCCATACAGTATTAGTTGTCAACTTGTCAAGAAACGGTGGGGACAAAGCCACCCTTCTGTTACATGGATGGCAAATGCAGAATTCTGCTGCCAGGCACTCTCTGGCAGCCTCTCTCAGCTGAGCAGTGCCTTGTCAGGCTGGAAAACCACCCTCACATCTGGCGGCTCAAGTGCCTCAGCTCACCCCCTCAGCCCTCACCCTGCTGGCAGGGTTTCCCCTCAGCCTCACAAGCACTGGACAACACACACAACCTTCTCATAACAACGGGGTTTTTCCATTCAGTGAAGAGCACCCTACTCATGAGGTGCCATCAGCAACTCTTTCAAATGAGCTGTCTTTGTTCACAGTCATCCATATCTGACTGCTTCCCTCAGCACTCACATCTCCCTGACTTTGTGGCACCACATGGGTAGGTAGGCTGGATTATTCCAGTCTCCTTGGGTTTGAAACCTCCATTTTTCTGACCTTCGAACACTGGCATGACAACAAATGCTATCTGTGGTTTCATGGCATGAACCCGATCCCTGCATTTTAGAGATTGCTGAAGCCATTCAGACACACTCCTCCTGTTATATAGTAGTACATTCACTTAATATACTCAGTAAAAATCATTAAACATAGGCAATAAAAGATGATGTGGACACACAAAAGAAGTGAATAAGAACAGGTGATCTAAAGGATTTGTGTTATTAAATTGCATTAAGCCAAAATATATCAATTTGTATGATGACTTCAAATAAAGTTATAACATAAATCCAAAAGATTTATGAACTACAAAGAGTCAGCACTCAAAACAGAGTTCTTATAGCAGGCATGCATGACAAAGCACTTTAAATATAGGACCCTGAACAATAAAAGAGAAAAAGGTTGCTTTCTGCAAAGAAAGTGAAATAACTGCCAGAAGAAAACAGGGGCTCTAGACCTATTAAATTACTTTATTTTTGCTAAGCCAAACCTTCCACACTCTGATAAACTTCTGTGCCAGTGGATCTTGACAGATAGTAAAGCTTTCTAATAGCTTGATTCTTTGAGAAGAGGTAATTTTTTTCCATAAAATAAAGCATTTCAGGTGTTTGTGTACTTGCAAGAAAGGGATCCAGGTAATACTTTAAATCCTGTGTGAGCTTGTGCATGCAAAGAGTAAAAAAAAAGGTATTTAAATGACACTTGGATTGCAAGTGTTGTCGCGTTAGCTTCGGTTTCATTTAAGCTAACTAGTCTGTGAAGTAGTAGTGCCTTATAAACCTTACAATTATGAGAGTTTTTAAACAAGACAAAGCAGAGGGAAGAAACATGATGGAAAAGAAAATGCTTTCAGATACAAATCAGGCTGTTAGCAAGACCTCTGAACACATCTGTTTACATTAAGGCAGCAATGAAAATTGGGCTCTTATGTTTGTAATGTTGTCACTGCAATACAGCTGCTCCTCCCCTGTCAGTGAAGCAAAACATATTAGCTAGAAATAAACTGAAAGAATAAAAAATTCCTGAATCTGGGGCAAAAGTTCTCCATAAAAACAATAGATTAATAATGCTCCACGCATCCTACCAAAATTTCTCCCCACAAAAAGATGGCCTAAGAGGATCACAGACTCAGTGGCTCTCCAGTGAGCTCACTAAGCCACACGTAGGTGTGTTTCCTGAAGTCCCAATGCATTTTACAAAAACTTTTGCTTAGGTAAAGAAGAAAACTAACCAATCACGCAAGAACTAATTTTGTTTTCTTATTCCTTGAAATATAAAGGAAAGCAAGGAAAAAATTGAAACATATAGAAATGCTGTCAGGCATAGGTATATAAACTGCAGATGAGGAGGACGTTTAATTTATTTGTTGCGGTTTTTAAAATACAGCATTTATTTCAATGTTCATAGAGATTTAGCTTTGTTGTATTATGTACAGTAATTTTCACTTCCAGTCGGACATAACCACAATAAACATTGTGCCATCCTTAATGAAATCAACTAAGAAAATGTTACATTTAACACTACTAACTGTGCTTTATTGAAATCAACCCTATATTTTGAATTTGTATTTGACTTTATTTCTACTTGGCTTGCTGATAAAAGATAGATATCAAATATCTATATGCATATAGCATGGAAAAACTGCTTTCTTTTTCTATACTTTATTATGAACCTGTTTTTTTACTGGATGAATAATGCTAATGGCTGTCACTTTACAACAAGCAATGTGGCAAATTATGAAGTTTCACAGTGAGCTTCTAGTCAGGAATTAAAATAAGCAAGGCTAAATTCATGTCCATTTTATTTTCACCAAGTTCAGTGAAGACTTGAATTGACGTCTTTTACTACGTGTTTGCAAATATGTGTGAATATTTTATATGCAAATTGAGAACAATGAACAGTCTAGATATATTATGAACAGAGTATCATTACATACTATTATATTACACAGAATATATTACTGTTAAATAATATTAGGTATGGATATTTCAGCATACCAATCTCTATTTGTAATGACAGCAAAAAGTTCAATCCTTTGGAATAGAAGAAAAGCTCAAAACAAAGTCTTTACAAAATTTTTTCACTTTTTAGAAGAAAAATATTATTTTTTCTCAGTGTTTTCAAACACCAGAGAAGCTTATTTTAAAATGTAGGCCCCTTTAACACTTTATTCCACGGTGCATTTTCTCTTGCTCTTCATATTACATTCTCAACATATGACACATGGCTTTTGTGCAATTAAATGTGTTACTCTTGATGCTCATACAGAAAATATTCACATTTTAATGGGAAGTGCTGTGCAGATGAAAAAGAAAAGACCTATTTGTCATCCTTCATTATGTCAATTCACCATAATAAATTAACAAGGAAGAAATATTCTCCATATTTCCACAGTGCATTCTATAGCTCTTCCCCTTCAGACTGTTAAGAGACCAATCTCTGTATGGAAATAGTGCAGGAGTACTTAAAAGCACTTTGCAATCTGGTGTCTGAATTTCTTTCTTGTAAACTCTGTTTGGCACTGGATTAATATCTGATTTTGCTCTGACAAGAATAAGCAAAACTTATGCCTGCTAAAGGGCTTATTTAGGCTGAATATGAGAACATTTGTTTCTCTGTGGGAAATATACATATATATAAAGCTAAAAAAGAAAGCTTGGGCTGTGGAAAAAAGAAAACACTTCAAGATTTGGTAATGCTGGCAGTTCATACAGCTATGTACAAAAGAAATTATACAAAGTACATGAATGTTTTAATAATCCATTTCAAACTCTATGCAATATATATGAACAGTCACAAATGAAATACAGATATACGAATTATGTTGACAGAAAACATAATGGAAATGGGTAGGAAGCAACATACACCCTCTATTATACGAAAAGTGTGTTCTGAGATGCATAATTAACTGGGGAAAAGATCTTATGGGAACATTGTGTAATCACTGTCTGCCATAGTAATCCTGCTCACAGGACTTCAGAGAATATTTATGATATTACTGCATATTGTAGACCAATTCTTAGACCTAATTCTATGACTTTTTTTTTTATTCTTTGTGTCACCACTCCTTCAGAGAGTGACAAAACAAGACAACAGTCAATTGGTCTTTTTATTGAATGCCTGTGGAAATTAATCCTTTCCTGGGACACTATCTCTCTCTTCTGATGAGACATATTTTTATATAGTCACTTTTTCAAAAATTGCCTTACTTATGACTACTAATTGATTTTGATTCCAATTCAACCAGAGAGAATATCACTCTGACATGTCAGTGAAAGAACTTGGGGTCACTTAACTCCTTGAAAAGTTCAGCTCCAAAGGTAAGTTTTCGAGAAAGCTACAGTCATTCACAGACAGACAAAGGATCACCTTGATTTCATAGCATACCATATATCATTTAGTATTTACCTATTCTAGCATCTAAATAGTAGAGTTTTGTATGAATATTTAAGCAGCCACAAATAAGTTTGGTGGTTTATTTGTGGGGGTTTTTTTCAAGAAGCTTAAGAAGCATTCTCATGGCAAGAAAAACAATGTGACAACCATTCCTTCTCTCCTAAAGAGCTATTATGAGATTTTTTCCATGTATTTATTTGACAAGATAATTTTTTTCCCCAGACATTGTAATGGACTTTTCTATTAAGTCATTGGCTAGATGTATTTGATATTGTAGTGTTGCCCTGCTTTTGCAGGGTTCCATGGTTGTAACTTTGTAGCACAGGTTCCCATGCTTTTTCTGTAAACATGGTCATTGTTTTTCCTAACTAGCAGGGATTGTTTTGCACTTGTGGAATTGTTTTTCATTCCTTTCTCCTGAGGTGGAGAAAGATGATTGACCATGTCTTTGTCCTGTAAACTTTCAGAGGTGTTAACCCCTCTCACCAATCCCTGATTGTCTTTAGAAACATATATAAATAAGAGAATAAAGAAGGGCAAGGCCTTTTCGGTTGTTCCTGCCTGGAGATTCAACTACTGCTCTGGAACCTGCGTGTTTCTTCTGTTGCCAGCTGTACAACATTGTAGCACACGATATACTATTACTATATCTGGAAAAAGGATTATAATTAAGACAGAAATTATAAAATTGGAAAAGATGCATTTTCAGGAATAGCAACATTCAAAGGTTTCAGACAATAGTAGCAAACTGGTTCCTAGTCAAGTTCTGCAGAATGCACTCCAGAACTCATCTGGTTTATTGCTTTCAATCAAGCACAGGTTTAGATTCATAATGATAAACCATGCATGTGGAAGGTAGGACAGAGGAGATCAGAAATGAATGCCAAAAGATTTGGATGAACAGAAATAGGAGTAGATTGAAATGCAAGGTCGTGCACATGGAGCTAATAATATAAAGTTCTCTGTTATGCTGGAGGCTTATCAGATGTAAATGTTTTGTAAAAATGGGATGTGACATTCAGTTTCTCAATGAATGAACTGACAGTGTGATGTAGCATAAAAATCTCAAACAGGAACTGAAAACGTGTTGCAAAAGGTGAATCTGCCAGAGACAGGCAAGCACTGGTATCATTGCCCTAGGCCCTGGTTAGACCTCGACTGCAATAGAGCATTGAGATTTCTGGTCAGGAAGGTAGCCTTGAAAGAGAAAAAATAGAGAGGTTATGGAGGAAAAAAGGAGAAAAGGATCAGTTTTAAGGATGACCCTGAAACTGTTTTTCTGGTATGAAAATACATAGAAAAATTAAGCAGATAAGGAGGTGATTGAGCTCCATAAATACGTCAGTGGATAGAGATCATTAAATTATAATACTGAAACAGAGAACATTCTAGGTACACATAAATGTGCTGAAGTGGAAATTGAAAAAGCTTCTGGCCATGACAAAAAGCAAATTTTACAGTGTTTTTTCATTTATAGGAAGAAAGTTTTTGAAAGAGATATTTGTAGCCCCTTAGGAATGGGATTATTTAGCTTATGCTTCAGCAAGGGGGAGAATGGGATCCATGACACTTCCACTCTTACCAGCAAGATTTCAGGTGCATCAGTGCTTCTAAGTGACTCTAAAAGTGTAGTATATGGTTCCATAATAACTAAATATATTGAGACTGAACCCATATATTTATCTATGTGTGTCTCTTATGAAAAAATTGAATAAAAGGAAAGATCAGGTTACCAAAGCTGGACCTGAAAGATTAAAAATAATTTGTACATCAGCTTCTAAATATGGAATCTAGAAAGACTTTGACCAATACAGTTGCCACTTATCTTTCTTTAGTTTTGCCAGCTACATGTATCATGCAATATAAATTTACTAAGAATGTGATTATAAGTCTTTGGATTTATTCCCAAAAAAATCTGTTAAGTATGTCAGTAAATGTAAACAGCCACGCTCACAGGCAGCACTTGAAATGCATTATTCAACACATACTTGTATATATTTACTGGGTTTTTTTCCAAAATCTTGAATTCTGAGTTAAAGAAATTCAGCTGTTTCCATTGTCCAAAGCTTGTTGTGGATCAACAGTTCAAGGAGGAAAACACATCAGCAAGGAGAGAGTGCTGAGATGTGCATGATGGATTTTCTGAATTCTGTGGAGAAGAGCAGAGGCCTCATCTCTGCAGCACCTTTTCACTGTGAATGAGATGTGTGGATTCAAGTAGGCACCTGGATCAGTCAAAGGTCAGAGTAGCAGTTTGTAGTATGGCTTCAAAAGAATTGGTAGCTTAGAAAACTGCTTATGATTCAGACATGATGAAAAAAACAGGGCTTTCAACTTTATTCTCAACAAAACCAACCTTAACTAACATGGTTTTGGATTACAGATTAATCAAATGGTTGTTTATCTAGCAAAGCAACTCCTTACCGAAAAGATCTTAACCAAAAATACATAAATTCAGAGGAAATAGTCACTGGGTGATTTTTTACAAAATCTCACACAAATAAAGTCCCCACATGAGGGTTTTAGCCAAGAAATTGACCCCGCCCCCCCTTCCTATTTTATATAAATTAATTCTTGTTAAGGTAAAGGGATTTGATTTCCAGGTTCCTTCAAAAATAGGTATGAAAATAGCTGTAACATTTTATGTCTCATTGAAATTCCTTGAAGATATAATTTAGTAAGGGAAGTTTCTTATTTTGGACAATAAAAGAAGAAATGGTCAGATTTTACTTTTTCCTCAATGCTTGTTTCAAACCAGAAAACAGGAGAGGTTATCCCAGCACTGCTGTTGTTAGAAAATGTCGAGAGAGAAAGAAATGCTTCCAGCCCCAGTCAAATCCAAGCAATTTCCTTCTCCTCTAGTTCTGCTTGGATCCTTTCTCCTCCTATAAGTGCAATATCTTAAGTGTTCAAAAAAATGAGATGACAGCACCAAAAGTGAAGTAGGCTGTCAGTTTCAAAGCTGGAAATTCTACAGGCATTTCTGGACAGTAGACAAACTTTTCCAGTTTGGCTCAAAAATAAATGTTCAGCAAAGTTTTCAGTAGCAGATTATTCTGGAATTTAGAGTTTCACTATGCTTGAAGAACCTACACTCAGTTATGACCTCAGTTCTAAAGCATAAATGGGTTCCAGAGTAGCTTGCACAGAGATTGTGAAAATACCTTTTTTTCTGCAGGACCTTTCATCATCACCTCTGGCTACAAAGTGGGATGAGTTTTATAACAATGCTGTCATCTTCATTCTCGCTGCCTTTTATTACTACTACTATTTTTAGAGCATATACAATGAAAGAAGTTTCAGTATGCATTTCAATTAATGTTTCATTCTTAAGCCACTCAAATGGTGACATGAAATGCGAGATATTATCCCCTTGCAGAAAATTCTAGTCATAAGCTAGAAAATTCACCAAAAATTAGCTGGTCACCTACTTCTCAAAACTTATGAGTATTTTGGTTTTGAATGACCTACTTAAAAGGTCTCATTTGTAGAAGTGCTCCTCTCTCTGAACCAAGCACACAATAACCTTTCACAGAGTAAAATGAAAATTTCTAGATAATTTACATTTACACTCAAAAGTGGTGGATACTCGTGCTTTGGTTTTGTCTCAGCTTCATCTCTGCAAAGGGAATGGCAGAAGCACTGTCAAAGTAAATTAATAATTTGTGTGGTATGCAGATGTGATATTGATTGGTTTCAGAGAAAATCCTCTGAAAAGGCAATTAATATTTTTTCTCAGTAGTTTAATAAATTGGTAAAAAATGTCTGATCTGCCGAAAAGCCAATGAAAATAAAATAAAACACGATACACCTGCTTAATCATTAAGCAGGACTCATCTTCTGCAGTGATGTCCAGTGTTGATGAAAGAAAAAACAGTACATGTTTTTTGCACTTTTAAATTGTGTTATAATGTATATCCACAAATAGGGAAGAAGTTGAATAGTAAAGGCAATCTTAGTTGTAATGATGCTTGGTACATGACAGCAGCATTTTACTGCAATAAGAATTAAAGGGTTCCCTTCTTCCCTTTCATTTTCCTTCTTTTTCCATTTTCTGTGTCTTTCCTATTCTTCAAAAAAGAATGATCACAAGTACCTCACAAAATGGCCTGGTACCAACAAGATTAATCACTGAGGTTGGGAAGCTAGACCTGCAGGGTATGTTTCTGCCTGTAGAGCTACTGTCAGGCCTGACAATGGCAACAGATGGTCACCCTTTGTGGGGAGCAGCACCAGAGGAGAGTGAGGAGCACACTTTGCCAACAGGTTTCACAGATATTTATTGATAACAGCGAAATGCTGAGGTTTGGGATGGTTGGTTCATTTCCAAGATCTGCATGGCAGTATGCTCCAGTACTACAGACTTTTCTGTCTCTTTTGCTGCTTTTATGCCTTATTCCAGTTCTCTCTCTCTCCCCCACTTCTGTGACTTCATTCACATCTTCACATCTTCATTGGCTTTTTTCCACCTGACTTTTCACTTAGCCAGCTACGGTCTTCAGTATTTTGATTTCTTCTTTTCCCTTATCAGCATACCCAAAATTATAAGCTTCTCACATAGTTTTCCCATCTGACTGCCACAAAGGCAGATCCTTTGTCTCTTCCCATGCTCCTTTTCTGCACCTAGCTGTTAGTCATCTGAATTCAGTCTCTTCCTTACCATGTTCTCCCAGGTCCCAGAACTTTCTCCCATACTTTCTACCATTGAAATCTCCATCACTTCATCCTTGCCAGCTTCCCAGTCCCAAGAAATCCAGGGAAGCCTTCTTTAATTCCAGCACTCAACTGAAACAGCCTACTTAGTGCGGCATGGGCTCTAAACAAAATGAAGAGCAGAGGAAAAACAGACCCTCTTGCTTAAGAGCAACAGCATTGGGAGACACAATTCCAGGCCACTTCTGAATGTACCTGGGTGGAGAACAGCTTTTATTTATGCATTTAATTGCATAACCCTAGCAATCTGCTATTTCACCTATGTCAACTGAGCTTCCAAATGTTCCTGAACTGAAAAAATGTAAATTAATTTTCATGGAGATACCAAGTCATCCTCCATGAAATCCTACCAGCTGTAAGACTCTTCTCCATTACCTGAAGGTGCTAGAGTTCTTAAAAAAATAAGCCTTACAATGAATATATTAGCAAGAAATATAACAAAATATTGTCCCTCAATCCCATTCTCAGGTATAGCTGAGCCATTTTGGTTGGTTATGCTAAAAACATGCAGTCTGAGACAGAACTTCAGAACACAGAATTTCAGGTTGAATCACTGAAGTTTAGCAAACTCATAGTAAGCTGAAAGCAGTGTAAGTGTCAGGAAGAAACATGGAATAGGCATTAAAATAGTTGAGAATTATTCTTCTTATGTGCAAACCTCAGCTATTTTGTCAATACTTATCTGAATGGAAAACAAGAATCAGCAGGCCTTGTATGTTAGTTTTTAACTGAACAAAGTAGAAAAAACATCATAAACCTCTGTGAAAATGATGACTATTGTGGGTGCCCAATGACCAAATATCTCTGCACATATCCATAGATCTTCCATTAAAATTAATGTTATGTCTTTGCATATAATCTTTTTTCCTTCCTAAAGGGAATCATGCATGGACATTTGAAGGCAGAATTTGATTCTAAGCCTAGTATCTTTGAATTTTTTTCCCCAAAATGAAAGTCTCTTCTTAACATGCTAGTCACGTTCCCCTACGATTTTAAATAAGCTGCCTCTCAGCCTATTATTGTTTAGTATGTTTTCCTATATATTCAGAAGGAGTTGTCAAAACTCTCAGGTGCTAAAGATAAGCCTGCAAAGCAGAGCTTCAACAAAATAAAGAAGGAGATTGTATAAAATCTGAAATATATCAAAGTTAGATTACCTTTGTTGCTTTGTATATCTAAGATTTGAATTGATTTTTCTGGTATGAAAACAAAGGGGGGAAGGGACTTCTGATGTAATGCTTTGCAGAAACCAGAAAAGTCAATAATATGCAGACAGCTCAAACATATAGTATTTACTGATTCAGTGAAGCATGTTTTTTATGGGTTATGAAGGCAAATTCCAACCTAATAGATGGATATTGATTATAATTTTTAAGAAATCTATTATTATAATGCACAAGTTTACATAACCCTATAAGATTCTTAAACACCTTAAGTATTTAAAAAGTTCTTGAAAAGCACTTTTTTTTCCCAAAAAGTAAGTCAGACTGCCATAAGTTAAAAAAAAGAGTTGCCATATGAGACACTTCACATGGAACAGAATGCAAGTTTTAAAATTTGGGAGAAAATTACATAGAACATATATTCATGACAGACCAGATGTTTAAAAAGTGAAGAAACACTCTAGTCCAATTTCCAAAACTAATAGTGAAACTTGAATTTTAAACTAAAAATCTTGCTTCCATAGTGTCATACACAGAAGAGTAGACATCCTGTACCAATCTGTGGCATTTCTCTGACATTTTGACTTTCCTAGAAAATCCTCTTGACTGTCAAAACCTCACTTGGTTTCAAGTTGTTAATGATATTGCAAACCAGTGCAGCCATACAGCAAGTTTAATAAAGGCTGGGCATTTTAATCTTGCCATTTTAATCTAATTTTGCACAGAACAAGTTTTACTTGTTATTTATTATCAATGCCTATTTGTAATAAATGGTATGTACTTCTTCAAGTTACAGTACTGAAAATGAATGCAATAAAGCTTTTGGATAATAGGCTTTGTAGTAGAAAAATATACAAAAGAAACAAACAGAACTTTAATAAAGAACAGAGGTCTCAATTTTCTATTTCCTTAAAATTATGTCTTACCAAATGCCTGTTACTTTTATATCACATGAAAGTTGGGAATTTTGGATAGACAGAAATTTCACAGTTTTACATTATCTAATGTCAATGTGATTATCCTACACAACATATGCAAAGATGGACGAGTGTGTGAGATACCTTATATCCCTGCCCTGCTACAGTAGACAGCACTTAAGTAAGGAGAAAACACTGGATTTAGTGAAGAGAACAGGAGAAAAAGCAAACAGCTAAAATATATGTGCTTTCAATCATTTGACATATTACCTACAGTAGCAATAATCACTCATACATTTTTGGGCTATTAATGACTAGTCCTGATGCAACAGGTGGAAATATAGCCTAAATTCAACACTGCAGTGTAGATTTACGTTTCTTTCTCATCCCTAACATCTGCTCTTGAAGCCAGACAGTCTCACAGACTCAAAACTTCCTGCTAACGTAGCAGTCACTTCTTAAATTTATTACTGATTTTAATGAAAATGGGATCAAGACTATATTTTCTTGGATTAAACAGCCAATAGAGCCTTGGGCCTTTCTCTCCTTGGGCTAGGATAGAATGGTTCCAGCTGACTATGTCTGAGAAGACTGTTAAGGTGACCAAAAAACACCACTAAAACTTTCCTCAAGAGGATGAGTCCTATGAACTTAGATCTTTTGTCACTTCTCAAAGTCTCACATTTGGTGTTTTTGAGAGGACTTTTCCTAAACCACAGAGGATTTAGAAATGATGTGTGGAGGTCTTGAGAAGATGTAGGTGTTATCTTACACTCTTCATTCTCTAACGAGCAGTAGGATGTGTTTAACAGCGCAGCCTGACCATAGCAAAAGGAAATAAAGGACTTCGTTCCTGCTACCTCCTCCACATGAGACTGCATTTGTTTACAGGCCCAGCTCCCTCTGTAATATACAAGCTTCTTGAATTCACTGTTGTCACCCAGCTAGCCCTTCTCCCCATCACCACATTTCCCATTCTTTTTCCCCAGATCCTCATGGGATCAGTCATCCCTTTTGCACATACTCTCTATCCTCCACTCACAGAGACATAGCTTGATTTAGCAGTGACAGATTCAACTTCTCTGAATACAGATTTTGCAAAACAAATATTTTGGCTATTAGGACCACAGCCTGATGTCCTACACAAAAAAAGAGAAATGCAGAAAACATAGTATACTTCTTTTTTTTTTTCACAGATGTATTTCTACTACCTAAATTTTTTGTGTAAAGAATAAGGTGTGAGGTATAACTTTCATATTCTTTCTGTATCAGTGATTCTATGACTTCTCCTCCAAGTGGTAGCACTTTTTTATAGCACTCAGCAGGAGGTTGAGAGCTGTTTTTAGCTTTTCCTCTTTTTTATTCTAAATTTTAAATTATTTTGAAATATGTTATGCATATAATAGTTATAAAGAGAGCATGTATACATGCACAAACATTTACGTATGAATATATAGCTCCACACAGAATGCTTTGTGATTAAAGGGCAGATATGTGTATATATATTTATGACACATGAAAGGGAGAGAAAGGCCCTATATATCCTCTTTTCATACTCTTATTTTGATCACATAGGGTTTTGCTTGGTTTTTCTCTTTAAAAAGAACTGGAACTAAAACTTTGAATATCAGACAGTCTAAGTATTATTTAAACCAACGGTGAAGGTAAAATTATCCAAAATCCTTCTTATAAAATAAGAATTTTTAATATGCCTCTGTCCACTTTTATACATATTGCCTGAAGCATAGTACATAACATAGTTTTTGCGCATAAAATAAACACAAAGTAGCTAAAAACTCACACTATTATTTCTTTCTTATAATTTTTATTATTGATACTCAATTTTTAATTGCAACATAGGAGAGGGGAGTTTACTATGGAAGGAAAATGGCTCGTCTTTAAAATGTAAGAATTTAATCGTGTGCTATTGTTGCTTGCCAACAACGAGCTAAAGAGGTTAATGGATCATAGGTCTGGCAAACAGCCACGCTGCCTCCGGCTCGATACATT
Source organism: Drymodes brunneopygia (assembly GCA_013400955.1). Lineage (NCBI taxonomy): Eukaryota > Metazoa > Chordata > Aves > Passeriformes > Petroicidae > Drymodes > Drymodes brunneopygia. The sequence goes on from VZTZ01000568.1 coordinate 110,606, forward strand.
TAACTGCATAATCTGGGTTAAGATTTGGTGCTGTTTACTAAATCAGGGCATGAACCGTTGATAAATAAAAGTTAGATTTTATCCAGTCCTTTTTTTTTTTTTAAAAATTTTTCCACCCCGAAAACAGAGCCACTTGCCACCGATCTCGAATGGCACGGCGCGGGAAGCGAGGGGAAGCAGGCGGGGGCCTCCCGCGCTCCCCGCCGCCGTGTGCCCCGGGACAGGGCGCTGCTGCCGGGCGCTCCCTGGCATCCCTCCAGCCGGGCATCAGCGCCTGTTCCCCCCCCCTCCCCGGGCTGCCAAACTAGAGGACTCTAAACGCCAGAGTACTCTCATGGGTCCTCTAAACACACCCTTTTCCCCAGGAAACTCCATTTGGGAGTCCGAAACCACCACCTGGAGCCACCTCTCCATCGAAGGAGTGGGGTGTGCGGGGTGTGATTGGTTGGGTTTTTTTTTTTTGTTTGTTT
>VZTZ01000568.1:112169-185146 GCA_013400955.1 Drymodes brunneopygia
GAGGTGACAGCGATCCGAGGGAGGAGGCGGCGGGGCTCGCCGTGTGCTCCTCAGAAGGACTTTTAGCTGCGCGGCCGGGGCTTGGATGTGGGCGCCGAAGGACGGGGTCCGTGCACGCAGCGGGCACCGGCCGGGGCGGGGGCGCTTCTCCTGAGCTGCGGGTTGCTGCCTGCAGCACCGCGGTGAGTACGGGGCTCCGCGCCTCGCTGGGGTCCCCCGGGGACGGGTAAGGTGTGGAGGGTGCCCTGCCGCGCTTGGGGCTCCCTCCTCGGCGGCTCTGCTCTGCGCCGTGCTGGGACCGGGGCACGGAGGGCACGGTGCCCCCGGTACGCTCCGGGTACTGTCAGCTGCTAGTCCTCGGTTTTGGCCGCGTCTCGTGGGGCTGCCAGCGCGGTCCGGTGTTTCGGGCGCCGCGCTGCCACCGATCGGACACGGGGACGGAGCTCCGCCGGGCGCCTCACCTGCGGAGAGGAGCACCCAGGTGCTGCGCAGCGGGGCGTGGGGAGCCGAGCGGAGCTCCGGCCGTGCCCCGGCACCGCAGCGAGAGGGTGCCCGCGGCTCCCCTGCCCGCTCCCCGTCCTGCATGCCCTGTCCTCCTGTCCTCCTGAGCTGCAGAGGGCTCCGGTGGGAACACGCGTGTCCCTTAGGGAAGCGTAATGTTTGCAAAATGTTTGCTATCAATTAGCGGGTGGCTCCGCTCAGCTCGGGTTTGCGCACGGCTAACTCCGCTCAGGCAGGGGCTCAGCTCCGGCTACCGAATGCCAGGGACACCGGGCAAGGGACTTTTTGTTCTCCTAGACTGCCTGGTGCGATTTCTGGGAAACACATATAAAAGCTCACAATTGCTGACGATTTTTAAATGAACTTTAGTAAATCATTGAAATCTTTTTTCCTACTTTTACTGTGTGTACTTTGACAATGATCTCTTCTCACTGTGTTTTTCATCCTGGGTGTGATAACTCTGCCATTGAACTCAATGGCAAAACTCCCAATTGACTTCAGAGGAAGGCAGTTATGGTCAATACAGAATGAAAGGGACTGGGCAGAAGGTGGAGAGATAGCAAAGTGAAAGAGATGTATAAAAGAAACTTCGTCTTAGAAGCTAGTTCTCTAACCAAAGAGTTAAGCACCACAGTGTCAGAAATATCTTCTAGATTTTCATTGCCACTTTGCACTGGAGAAATACTGGAATAATTTCTTGATGCATTGAATGGGCTGAATCCTATTGTTTTACCCAGACATTATAGCAGATTACTTAGTAACTTAATACTTTTCCAGTGTTGTATATTGTTTTTCTTATAAAAAGTTGGAAGCAGTTGGAGATAATTAGATGGGCTCTCATTCACTTCAGTGGCCTGTGGATCAGGCCCAGAAAGGCTCAATAGAGAAGTAACAAGAGAACTGAAGTACGGTTTGTAAGGAAAGGTGTTGCATAAGCATTTAACTCATGAACACCCTCCCTCTAGAGAGGAGAAAAATCTAAATGTGCATTAATTTTTTATTCTGTTTTATCCAACTCTTTCACAGCACAGATACAAATAAGAAAGAATACTTCTGATTAATAATTAAAATACCCATATTCATATGGATTATGAAGAAGATTTTATGCAAAAAAAAAATCCATTAGCAAATGGAGGTTCTAGTTCACAGAACGTCCTCTGTTCAGTGCAGTATTTAGATTGGGAGCAGTCAGATATATAATGAAGTACCAAATACAAATATTGATATTCAAATGGCAAAAGCTCGACTTATTCCTGTAACCTGACTAACCACTCTCAACTACTTGGAATGCCTCAAAAAGGAAAATGTGATTTTTTAGTGTTTTTTTTTTTTTTTCCAAATCTGAGTGTTGAAAGAACCCCCAAGCCCCCCCACATGCTGAGTTTGGTCAAAAACTTATCTTGTGTAAGAAATATGCCCATACTCCATGAACAATGTGACTATTGCATTGATAGGTGTGTTGGGGTGGCACTGGCTGGATGCCAGGAACTCACCAAAACTGTGTTATCACTCTCCTCCTCAGCTAAACAGGGAAGAGAAAATGTAACAAAACCTTATGGGTTGAGATAAGGACAGGAGAAACACTCAGCAGTTACTGTCACGTGCAAAATAGCCTCATCTTGGGGAAATTTGTTCAATTTATTACCAGACTAAGAAAACAAGAAATAAAAGCTAAATTTTAAGCATCCACCCTTCCCCTTTCCCTCTTAGCCTCCTCCCTCCCCTCTCCCTTCTTCTTCCCAGGCTTGATTTGACACCCTAATTATCTAAGTCCTCCCTGCCAGTGGTTCAGGGGAATGGGGAATGAGGGTTCTGGTCAGTTCATCACACCCTGTCTGTGCCACTCCTTCCTCCTCAGGAGGAGGACTCCTCACACTCTTCCCCTGCTTTGGTGTGGTGTTCGTCCCATTGGAGATGGTCTGCCTTGAACTTTTCCAACAAGTTCTTCCCATGGGCTGCAGTTCTACATGAACTGCCTCAGTGTGGGTCCCTTCCACAAGGTGCACTCCTTCAGGTTCAGACTATTCCACTGTGGGTCCCCCACAGAGGGACACTATTCCAGTGTGGGCTTCTCTCTCCAAAGGGCCACAGGTTCTGTAAGAAGCCCAATCCAGCATGAGGGGTCACAGCCTCCCCTGAGCATTCACCTGCTCTGGCACAGGCTCCGCCATGAGCTAGAGGTGGATCTCTGCTCCACCATGGACCCCCATGGGCTGCAGGGGGACATCCTGCCTCACCATGGCCTGCACTAGGGGCTGCAAAGGAATCTCTGCTCTGGCACCTGGAGCACCTCATCCCACTCCTTCACTGACCTTGGTGTCTGCAGAACTATTGCTCTTACATATTCTAGGTCCTCTCTCTGACTGCAGTTTCTGTTGCTCAGGGTCTTTTTCTCCCCTCTTAAGTCTGTTATCCCAGAGGTGCTGCCACCTTGGTCTGCAGCAGGTCAGTCTTGCAGCTGGCTGGTATCGGCTCTCTAGGATGCAGGGGAAGCTTCTGGCAGCTTCTCACAGAAGCCACTCCTGTAGCCCCCACCACTAACAAAACGCAATACAAGAAGAAAAAACCTTTCTCAGTTTTGGTCCAATAATGACGTTTCCCTTTTAAGTACAAGTTTGTGTTAATAGGCAAATATAAACGCAAAGTTTGAAGTACTGCATCTCTTGTTCAGCTTTTTTTTGCAGGCATCTGGTAGAATTGTCATTGAAGTGAACTGAATGTGTCACTAATACTTAACTGTGAAAAGATGAAGATGTTCATATTACAGTGGGAAAAAAAAATCTGCAAAATGGACAAATGCTTCACTGATTATCTCTTCTCTCCTTGCAAATCCATAGCAAGACAGACACCTCATTCTTAAAATGTCATATGGCAGGTTTCTTTCTAATTTTCCTGTGAATTCAAATGTTTCTTTTAGCTTGTGCCATATATGGAAGTGAAGGGTACTTATTTTATGGGACATTACATGGAGTGAAATTTTGTTTGAGCTACTTTGTTGCTTCCTGTATTCCCCACTCTGTATTAGCTGTTTGCTAATACATTGTAAGGCCCAAACCTATTTTTGTTGATAATACTTCCATTTCAAGTTAAATATGAAAAATGTGGTAATTACTTCAATATTAAGGGGTTTGGATTTTTTTATTGGGGGTAAGGCAGGGTGTGATGATGGTGATTTTTTTAAGACCCAAAGTAATGCTCTTTTCTTTCTTAAATGAAGAGAGTCAGCAGTTGTAGAAAGGAAGATACTATTTGAATAAATCTTTGGGTTTCTCTGAGGGCCATTGTTTGGAATTCTGTGGTTTTTTCCATTTTGATGTTTTGGTACTTCTTTTTTCAAAGACATGTATGAAGATTCAGACAAATCTTGTGGACAGCATCTCCAAAATAGAAATTTAGCTTTTTTAGGCTTACCTGTAACTGAAGAGTATATAAGATTTGATTATTTAAGACAGAGTTGAATGAAGCCAGATTATGAAGTACCAGGAAAATTCCAGGACATGATTCTGAATAACCATTACTCACTTCTAGCAGCTTTATAAACCTCATCCTGTTTTGAGGAGTAAATGCTGTTCATCTTTATTCAGATGAATATTTCAAGACTGTTTTTCTGTCCCTTGCCTGACTCTGAAACAGGTTTATGTCCTTGTATTGCTTTGGTTGTTAAGTGAATGGTAGCAAGCATTTACAGGTCTCTTGGCATTTGAATTTAGGAAGCAACATTACTGGGATTCTTGAAAGTCATCTAAATTTTGTCATTACTACACCTTTAATAACCTTTTCAAAATAAATTTTATTTTTGTTAATCCTAGAACACATTCATCGGAAAATTTATTTAGGACTATATTCTTCTATCCAACAATTTAAGAACAAAGCCTCCGCTGTAGCTCAAATCAATCAAAATATTGGGTTTAGGTTATACATTGTACATATGGAACCTGGCATGTAAAGCAGATGGTATGTAAAATTATGCATAGCATGTCTGGAGAGCCATACAATATCTAAATGCAGTGCAACAGAACAAGGAAAGAATGTCACGTGCAACTTAAAATATCAATCACTGGACTGTGTGTCTAGTCTCAACTGTGCTTTGCTTTGATGTGTGTGTATGTATTTGTGCGTGTGTGTGTGTTCAATTGTCTCTTACTGCAACCAGGACATTTCCTTGATAATGTGATCTTTCTTAGAAAAGCATGCAGATTGAAATTATATGCTACTGGCTAAATGAAATTTAAAAAAGGATATACAAGAAAAACTAGCTTAGTTCAGTCTGGGTGTACAACATAAAGGCATGAAAATTTAAAAAAAAACACCAAAAAACCCCCACAAGAACAGAAATTTCAATATTTTAAGACTAATGGACAGACATCACTTACTACCAAGACTGTTTTTCTATGGTTTATGCTCTTGGTTTGCCCAACACAGCAATAGCACTTAACAGTTCTCCTGTCCTGTTGCATAAATACTGTGTGTCCACACTCTCTCAAGTATTACAAGTCTGTAAGCACAAAATTTCTTTCTGAACAAACAAGCATTACTGTGCATTGTTAACACAATCAGATGAAATGGTAATTGCAGAAAGATTCACATCAGCAAAACCCTTAAATAAATATTAGTCTTTAAGCATGTGCTGACCTCAAGGGGACCTAATCACATTTTGTTGAACAAAGATGCTTTCATGATCAATGACCAGGAAGAGTAATAATTTTCCCAAGTTTATTCAAATGTTTAAATCTGTGGTTATAAAATTTTGTTTGCACCAGACAACTTTAAATTTAACTTCTAGGGGAAAATCTTTAAATATTTCTACCTTTTCTTTTAATTTTTTGTATACTTAAGAAGTCCTGGAAGCAATTAACTGTTTTAAAATGGGTTGCACAGCTTTACTTTTTCATATTTCTAGTCTAAATGAACTTTTGTAGATAAGATGTGAAGGATGACATTTATAATGAAGGACTACTGCAAAGTGAACTTTAGATATAATAATGAACTAACACTGCACAAGGTAGACTTTAATAGCCAATTCTGTAAGATTTAGACATTTTTCAAGGAGACAAATTGAAGGACTATCTGTTGAATATCCCCAAATATTTTTAAGGGTTTTTAAGGTACCTGAGGTGATATAAAATGTTTCATGCTACAAAATAAGTAAATAAATAAATAGGTAATTCCTGTACTTTTTGTGCACTAACACTCTTAGTCCTTATGCATTTCATTTTTTGCAATGGTGCTGCTTGAGAAAATACAGCTCTGTGTCTGGGGGCCTAAAGGAACACATTTGTCCTCATACATTACAGAACAGTGTCTAACAATTTATTTCTCTTTTGGAAATGAAAGAACTTTTATCCATTCAAATCACTGTAATACAATCTCGTATTATAATGGCTTGAACAATCTTGACTGTACACAGTTGCTGGAGTCTCCAAAGGACTGTCATAAATAAAGCTATTAGAGTGTATTATAGCAGACACATATTCAGAGTCTACCAAGGGAAGACAGGATTTTACATTACAGTAGAAAATGTTTAAAAATGTCTGCAAATTACCAAAAATTATTGGTAAAAGAACTTAATAAACTGATTTATAATACATATACATGTGCTATTTTTCTTTTAAAGTATGCAAGTGCAGCATTAATATTAATGAATTAATCCTATGTAGAATTAAGTGAAAAATGAGATGACAAATAAGGGATTTGTCCTCTACAAGTGCTTAAGCTTGCTAAGCAGCATGTAAACTTTCTGCACTAACTGATGGTCATTCAACCAACATCAAAACCTCCCTTTGCAACCTGACATTGCTGCTGTGATGACAGCCTTAGAAAACTGGCATCTCATGAGAGATCAGTCAGTTTACATCAATGGAAATGGATTTACACTGCATCCTGGATTCTGTGCAGACAGGTTTGTTTTCATTTTTCCTCTTACTGTTATAGAAGGCATGACTTTTGCAAGGTATGAAGACAAAAATGAGTTTGGCAAAACCCTGAATGAACTTAGAAACAAATTTGGAAATGGTTGAGACACAGAAAAATGAAGCAAAAATATATACAAGAATGTGTTATGTTGTTGGTTTGGTTTTTTTTCAAGAGAGGAAAAAGTACACTCTTTTATGAAAGATCCCTAAGACAGAAGTATGACATAACAAAAGTGCAACTGAGGTTAAAAATAAAATTATGGAAGTTGAGTTACCTTACGTGTTCTGGCCATGGGAGAAGTAACTAAAGCTGACATAACGACAGGATGGGAGCCTCAAAAGAAGACTAAAGCCAGAAAAAAATCATATCCCATGTTGGAAATCCAGATGGCCCTAACAGATTTTGTGTGCATTTGTATACACATTTATCTGTGTGTATACATGTGCATACATATATACTTTTTTCTTTTAATATCCACATCTGAACAATGCCCTACTTTGTTACTGTGTGATTCTCTCCTCCCAGCAGGGATTTGCTGTTTCTTCTTTCTGTCTGACCAGGAAGTTACAGAGGAACATTTGCTAACACAGTAAATAGCTGAGAGTGGTTAAATTGTTTCCTGAAGATAAAACAGTAGGGGCCAGTGGTTCTCCTTTAGAATGTTTTAAACCCTAGGCTACAAATAAGAGGCAGTGCTGTCAAAGCAAAAAAATAAACCAACAAAAAACCAACAACCCAAACCAACCAACCAAGCAGCCAACCAACCAAAGAACCCCAAAAAAGTAATCAAATCCTGAAAAAGGAAAAAACAAAATGAATCTTTACTTCAGTGTCTGAAGCCAGTGTTACATTTTGTCCTGAAAAACATGAATCTGAAAGACATTTTGCCAGCTATAGGCAGTGTCACCTACAATCACAGTCAAGGTCTTCCTGTTTAGACTTGAAAAATCAACTATAGTCGTACACTGGAGAAATAAAAAATATTTTCCCTGAATGTAATGCAGAGCTTTTAGGAAAACTGAAGATGACAGTAGAGCAGAGGAGTATTTAATACAGTATTTTATTTAATTCAATAAATAGATATACCATTTTTTCATATAAAATTTTGATGCTGAAAAGACTGTTGAATGGATTGAGTGGAACTAACTTTGGCATGATGTCAGAAGGAAGATCTGAGAAAAACTATTTTAGATAATTTGCTGCTACTTGTTGTCTCCTTTATAAGTGCCATGTAAGTATAAATGATGTCAGAAGTGGCAGCAAATCCTTCCTCTTTATAATTTCATGTTTCTGCCTCTTGTAAAAGGATTAATCGCAAATTTAAAGTAAACCAGATTTGCAGCAGAAAAAAAGTGTCAGTGTAGAATCTATCAGTATAGTCAAACAACATGTCTTTATTTGTCTTCTGGTGGAAAATTACATTCCTGAGTGGTGATACACAATCTGTATAAAATAACATATGATAATCTTTTTGGCAAATAATTCTGAAAAAGAAAATATGACTGATAAGCTTTTTACCAGCCACAGAGTTTCCACAGAGGTAGAAAAGATTTGAGGAGAGCTAGTGAAAAATTTGTCCTGGGATTAGTAGTTCTCAGTTTGCATATGAAAAAATTCTGGTTGCCACTGACATTGCTAGCTACTCTTTCAGCATGCTGTATTTGGTGGTTTCTGAACTAAGAAGTTCACTTGTTTCTGGTATGGCAAAAACCCATGGGTTTCAAAAAGTTAAACTATGCAACTGCAGAAAATGGGGACTCAGGCCTTCATTCTGATGTGCCTGAAAACACCTCTCATTTCTGTGGTTGCTTTCCCAGCAGCTCCTTCAGGACTGTTCCCTGGCTGCTAGTGAAGTAGATTTAGGTGAGCACAAAGCAACAGCCCTTGTCTCCCTTATATATTGAACCTGCAGTGTTGCAACTGCCCTTGCTTCCCTCCTGGTGGCTAACAAAGGGACTATTTATGGTGGAGGTGCCTCTGAGAGGTTTTTGTGTACCTCCACCTTACACAACTTAATAGCAAGAAACAACAAAGGATTAATTTCATGGCAGAAGCTTTACTTGTGAGCATCATCCTTGAACAGAAATTATTTTCTTTAATAAAAATGGATTGAAAAGATTTATCTGTCATTAAGATTTGTCATCTTTCTTCTTCTGTAACAAAGCAAACTAGAAACATTTGCTTTGTTTGTTTCAGAAACAGAGAGTATATAAGTTTTTTTAATGATAGTGTGTCATTTTTCTTTTCCACTTTTTCTTTTTTGTGGAAGTAGGAAAGAATTTTAATGAGAAAAAGAGGAGAAAGATGAGAAAGGGATAAAAATATTTTATAAACTTTTGAACAATTTCTCTTTTTCACAAAACAAATATATCTCAATAATGCCTCTTTGTCATTGATCATCTTAAAAGAATCTGTATTAAATTTAAAAAATCAATTTTTCTAATGTCAGTTCAGAATGGATCAAGACCTTTTATCACAAAAGTCTTTGAAGATGTTTCAGCCAGGTCTCAACTAAAACTTGCAGCTGGTTGAAATTTCTTTGAAATTTTGATTTTTCTGATGTATAAGTTAATTTAAAAGGAAGTTGACTGTAAAAAAGACATTTTCATACATTTTCTGTGCACTGTGATCATATATTAATTAAAAGGTTTATTTTTCATTTTTCTTAATCTATAAGGTGATTTTCTTGTGAAAATAAGAAAAAATAAAAAACCCGAAAGAAGCCCCCAAAATATTGACACAAGATTCTTGATCTGTCCCTAATAAATTTTTTTTCTTCTGAGACTTTGAAGATCTCGAGCTTCCCTTTTCAACTTCCAAAAAAAACATTTCTAAAACTCCAAACATTTTTCCTGATGCGAAGAATAATCCCTGTCTGTTTCTGAGCAGACAAGCATTGCGTAGATCATGGTTTTAGTCTAATGGATAAAGTGTAATTATTACGAAGGTAAACGGGTGCTTTCTGTGAAATGTACTTGCTTAGTGGAAAGTTGATTATTTTATTCCTGAACACAGCTCATGCATTGAGGAAGACTTTGGGTGAGAAGAGAAAGAAAGTGGAAAGGAAGTTTCTCCTTGCCATAACTAAAGACAGTAGTGAGTGGGAAATTAAATTTGTCTTTTTAAAAACTTTTTAAAGGAAAATGCCCTATAGCTGAAAGATATATAGGCTCAGGATGTTTGTTTAAAATGTGGGTAAAAGCTTAGCGTGCAGCTGGGAAGAAATCTACTTTACTTAGTGCAGTGTTTGAGTACCTTGAGTTGAGTACGTGGTGTTTATGTGAGCTGACACGTGTCAGTAAGTGGTGCTCATGGGCGAGACAGCTGCCTCCAGACCCGGCTGTGTATCAGCACCAGTGCACTGGGTCAATATGGAAAGCACAGCATGGAGAGGCAGCACAAATCCCCGGCACGCTGGTAGACAGAAGCTGCCCACTCACGTCTGTTTATCCCCCGGGGACACAAGAGAAGAGATTTGTCAGGGTTTGTCTCTTTTATTCCAGTAATTATGAGAGATTAATTGGGAATGTTTACTGTTGGGAGGCTAATTGGGAATGTTTGTTGTTTACATGTTTTTTTGGTTAGGTTTTTTCTATTACAGCTGTATTTCAGCTCCTTGCCTATAATTTTTATGAATAAATTGAATGATGCAAGGCCTCCCTCTAGCCTGGAGGCCAGCTAAGTACGGCTAATTCCATATGGTTAGGCTCCCTTAGTCTTCCAAGCACAGGCTGCATCTAGCCTGCCTCTTGGGAAAAGCCCCAAAGCTGGGCTAGTGCCCTAGCGGTGCCCAGGAAACCCTTGGGAGACAGCTGGTCAAGTAGCCAAGATCAAAAGAGTGTCAGGCCCTGCCCTGACATTTTATGTTCTAGGAAAAAAATAGTTCCAGGGCATGAATTCGTGCCCTACCATTATTTAACTCATTTCCATTGATGTAATCATAGTATTATTTAGGTCAGTGTGACTCCAAACACATAGATGCTGTTTATTCACTTGTTAGAAATGGACTCAGTTGATTTAAGTGGTGCTACTACTGCACAGCATGATATTTTCTACAAATAGTGTAGAAGGGGCTTAATATTTGTTTGTAACCAGTCATTAACTGTGCTATATGCAATAATATTCTGAAAGCAGGGGAAGATTTGAATGTGGTAAAATGTTTTAGGTAATGGTGGCTACTCTTCTGCATACTTTTCTGCATTACTTACAGTTACATTTCTTATCAAATGCTGGGGTTGGTTTATCCAGAAATTGCTGTTACAGGAAAGCTATTATCTATTTACAGTGCATTTGTTTTCAGAAATTTATATAGTATTGAAAAATCTGTTTTTTCAGAGGTACAAAAAAGTGAGGGTACATGCATTTCTTTTAAAAGATGCATTACTAATATTTGCCAAGAAGGTAAACAGACCCAAAAATCCTTATTTGATGACTATCAGTATTCTGTGTGTCAAGAAAACAAAAATAATGACAAATCTTTTAGGGTGGAGTCTCAGAAAACAAACTCCTTTAAGCTTTAAAATATACACCTTTTAGCTGCTTACACAGGATATTTGGATGCGGTTTTAATATGTAATTCTATGACAGTGGGCTAATTACATAAGAAAAATATTTAATTTAGTTGTGGGGGCAAAATACATTTGATTTATAGTAACTCATAATAAAGTTTTATTTCTTGTTGTTTAACATCACTGTGCATCTTCTGCAACATCTACAAGTCATCTTTTCTAATCTTTCTTTGTCTTTGATTGGTGAGCTTTTGCAAGGTTTTGTTATTCTTTCACTGTTGCAGGAGAGCACAACTTCAAAAACAGTGAGTATTATTCTGAGAGTGGATACATTGAAATGCTGCCTAGAAGAGACTCCACTTCTTGGCATAGTCCTACAATATCAGTTTTGTGGTTCATGAGTTGCATACGTAAATTACAGTGCTCTTGGGGGAAAGTTACCTAGCAGAGAGGTAATAATTTCCCACCAATGGTAAAATAATCGCCTCCAAATGCTGTGACCCCAGGTGTGTGGTAAGACTGAATCTCAGGGGGAAGGTCATGAGGTCCCAGTGCTTTCTCTGGACATTACTTCCACTTAGAGCTTCAGCTAGCTATATTTAATAACTCTGGAGGTTTCAAATTGGGAGAAAGAACAAATCTAAATATCTTAGCCATTTCTTTAAGTGATGCTTTTAGTGGAGTTTCAGGGAGTCTGATTTAATTATTGCATAAACATATATATAACACACTTAATCTACCCAACCAAAAATAAACCTGGATCTGAATCTGATAAATAGGCAATAGTCAAATGTCAGTTTCATTATTCAGTAGGAGCTGCTAGGCTTGACCAACAAAGAAGTGAAGGCTTTTTTAGAAAATTGAAACTTAACGAAGCATACCAGGATTTTTAGCTTAGCTTAGTTTGGAAGTTGAGATGATATATAAGTCACTTGGTTTTAGTGAAATCACTGCGTTTCCCATAAAATTCTTCATGCTTGGAAAGTTATGTGTAGCATGCAACTCCATAAATATATTTAGAAACAATAGAGTAGAAGCAGATATTGAAAGATTCCTCTTAAAAATCTGAGAGAGTTGCTATATGATTATTCATGATATACATCTGCATATTGATTTCCAGTTTATACTTTAATATATATTGTAGACACTCACCTAAATATAAATGAATTTTTTCACTTGGTATGGCATATAATGATTAAGGAGATCTGAGAGTGTTCTAAAAAATTTAAGTTATTTATCACTGATACTTAAAAAGGAATAGTTAAGTAAGTAGATCTAAAGCTGGCCTGGAGCTTCTTTGGTATGTGTCTGAAGCATGTCTAACTGCAACTGTAATTCATGATCTAAAGAGCATCCTGCTCCTTGCATCCTGCTGTAATGCCTCTGGTGCCTCTGCCTTTATCTCTTCTTTCCCTTCAGTTTGGTCTGCAGGGATGGTAGTCCTCACTTGATGAATACAACTCGTGCAGTCCAGAAAAAGAGAGATTCATACCAAGCAGTTGCTAATGGATGGTGAACTAGTAGCCAGCCTCAAATCTGGGTCCAACAAAGGATTTACCACAAGTTTGAGATTTCTCTAGGTGTCTTTCTTTCAAAGATGAGGCTTTTTCTCCAGCCTGTTTCTTGGAAAAAGCTCCAAATTATGAACCAGCTTTGCAAATCACTTTGCAGATTGCTTCAATATCAAAACATTGTATTTTTTGGCAATAAATTGTCTATTAAATATTTTAGTCCATTTTACGAATGTACTTTGAACAGATGTTAGGCTGAAACATTCAGGGGGAAAGATCATGACACATTTGGTGACAATGTGGTACTGGTGCCAATAGCTTCCTATAAGCTGTGAAAAAACAGATGTTACTCTGGCCAAAACTGTGCCTTTCTCTTGACTGCTTTCAGCAGGGTCAGGCCTGACTCTGAGCCCCGCTCCCTGAACTAACCTTGAAGCTGCTGTTACAGTGATGGAGACCTCTCAGTTAGCCTGATCCTGCAACAGTTTGACACATGCTACAGCAAAATTGTCCTTGCCTGACTGTGGCAGCTGCTGCCTCCAAAGTGATACTGTCTGCTTATAACTCAAAGTATAACTCTGTCATGCACACACTTAGTGCAGAATGGCTCTTAAAAGGCATTTTAATCTGCTGGCATTTTAGTTCGTAGGCCTCTGGGGTCAGGTTGAAAAATTACACTAATGCTGAACTTACTCTGATATTCTGGGCAGCCTTCTGAATTTTAAATCACTATCCTCAGAAGGCTACCCTTTTCAAAAATTATCTTAAAGACTGCACACAGAATTTTAAGCTCAGTTCAGTTACCACACTGATATGCAGACTGAATTTTATAAAAATGTAGGGTAAAAATCTCTGAATTTATGGATACCAGTAGTTATTTTAGTTTTCATTATCAGAGTATCTGTTCCTACAGTGCTAACTATATGAGTTCTGTGTTACTGTAATTGTTAATATTTGCATCTGAATTAACTGTTCTGCATTGCTGGTTTTGTCACTGACTGCCTATTCAAACATGTGGGATTATTTTGAAACCTTCATAGGAACTGATTCTTTTATAGCCTGGAAATAGGCAAGGCGAAAGATACAGGTTTATTTTTCCAACCAATGGCTCTTCTTAATCCATTCCCTTACATGTATATACAGAAAAAATAAGATTACCATCTCATTGCCTTTGGAAATATTTATGCAAGTATTTCTTATTTTGCTTTATTCAGCATTTGTTGCTTCTCCCAGTGATCTACTTGGATTGTTACTGAGTCTCATCATACCCCCCAACCTGTGTTTTACAGCTTCTTCTGCTGTGGCCTCTTCTACTGCAGAATTGATGAGTTGAGCTCGTCGAGCTCAACCCATTGGGCTCCTCCTCTGGTCCTCTACCAGCTATCTCCTCTGATCTGACCCTGCCCTCAGACTCTTTCCAGAATGCAGATTGCAATGGGCATCCAGCCATGGAATGGGACCAAATTTTGGGCACAAAATAAACCCCACTGCTTCCAGGCAGGGGCTGAAACCCATTAGCCATCTGTTCTGCCTGATCACTGGGGATAAGGGCTACCCAGAGATAGTTTTTAGCAAGGCCTTGAGCAAGTGTACCTTTCTGATTTATCTGAACCCTCTCTTGCTTGCATCCTTAAAGACATGGTAAGTATTCTGTATTCTCCGTATTGAAATCAGATTTTGGAAAGCTGTAAACAGTTCCCATTTCACAGCACATCTTACTCAGCTTGACTGGAGCTGTTCTCCTTTGGGAGGAGATCTTTCTGAGCCAGAGGGAAAGGAAGGATGAGCTCAATATATTCCTTGTTCTACCAGCTGCCACCAAACATATTCATCTTCCCTCCAAGGAACTATGAGTCCACATCCATTCATACTGTGCCCCCTGATGAGACAGAGTGACATCTTCCATGATAGGTGATGAGGCTGTGGTTCCAACCTCAGGGGTTTTTTTAGGGTTTTTTTTTCTTTTTTTGTCACATCTAATGAAGAATGCCAAAGCAGATGTGTTTCACTGTTGTACTTTCAGGAGCAGAATGAAATAAAAAGCCTAGGATGGCAGCTACAGTGAACTCTTGCAGCACGCTGTATACCTGGTCTGTGAGAAAAAGTAATTCTTTGGCTGCTCAGAAAAGTCACAGTCTTTTCTGAGTGCTCCATCAAGCTCTAGGAAGAAGGTTTAACAACTACTCATCTACACTGTGTTGGAAAAGGCTTGTTCACACTGCCATGTGTCCAGCCTTTTGGTAGTTAGCAAAGAGTTGCTAGAATGCTTCTTCAGCTCCTTTTAAGATCATGTATCTTATTTTTAGATTGACAGCAAACTGTGCCTGGCAGTGACATCTGCAAGCTATTCTTTCTGGGGCTGAATGGTTGCTTTTGTGATAGATGTGTGATGCATAAAGACACCAGTTCTGCTCTTTGAGTAGAAGGAGGGCACAGTTTGCCTCAGAGGGTTTATTTTTCCCTTGTCCTGGTCTAACATCATTGCCTCCATATGAACTGGGTGACTCTGATTGTTAGTTGAGGTAGACAATTTGTTGCAGATTCTGCACTGGAGCCTTTTGGTACAAATATATCCCAAATAATACAAATAAGAAAGTAATGATAATGCTTCATATTATTTACAAAACAAATCGTGAGGAAATAAACCATTACTTTAATAAACAAATTGTTCTGTTAATGTCTATAAGCATACATGTAAAGATATATCACAAAATTCCTGTCTTTTGATGCTTTGCAAGACTCTTCTTTCAAAAGTTTTGGTTTGAGTCCTTAGGAGGACAGAGTCCTGCTGTCAAAATATTCTGCTTGATTAGTAGTTTGTTTTCTCATTTTGAGAAAATCTTTGCTGAAAAAGAAAAGAAAAAAGGCATCAAAATGTGATTTCATCGCCTGTCGCTTTCTCTTGGGAAATACACAGTTTCCCCCCCCCCCCTTTTCTGAACCACAATTGCGATTTTTATCCAACAGACTCAGGTCTTGAGTAACAAAATACTGTATTACTTGCTTTCATAATGCTAGTGAACCATGTCAGTTTTTCATTTATATGAGGAATGACCTATGCTTTCTTATCCTTTCCTCTCTCCCAGAATTTGACACAGAATTTCAATGTCACAGGAAGAAAATAATGTTATGTCTATGCAAAAATAATTTACTTCATCATATATCATTCTTAGCAGCATCACACCTTCACCTTTTTCAAAATTAGAGGATGAATTAATAAATTGGTGTTTGTTCCAATCATAATGGAAAACTGTGACTACTTAAACAGGCTCATGCCCTCCCTGTAATTGAAATTTGCAAATATTAATGAGATTATACCAGTGGTCTGTCAATAAATATTATCAGCTGAGTTCATTTGTGTGGAGGTCTTGGGATTTCTGCAGAATGATTTTGCATTGTCACTCTAAAGGTTTCATATTAAACCTAGCAGATCATGACTACCTTTTTTAATTAACTCAAGTCCTCTCAAACTTTATATAACATGTCAAGGGGTATAAAATATACAGCTCTTGCACATGAAAGCAGACAGGATGAATGCACTCGTATGTGACTGTTGCTTATGAAGAGTTACAACCATTTGGAGAGGTGCAGTTGCATCCCTAGCTGAAAGTAACCATGTGACAGATAATTACATCTGTCCCAGGTGTATCTTGTTCCTGAATGAATATGTATCTCTCCTGGCATAAAAAACATCCAGTGCTGTCTCTGGGAGATGCAGCTCTATGCTCCTACCTTGTTCTTAGGTGGCAGCTTTGTGATAAATAGTGACTGTAGTTAACAAACCCTTTAGTTACTTGTAGGCAAAAGCTGCTGGAAGAAGCTGAATCCTTTTGCACAGGGTCTGGCACAGCCAAAGCTGAAGGCATGTGCGTGCACAGAGAGCAGGAATGTGCCTGTGACAGCACCACTTGGTGTCACCTGCCATAGAAATGTCACCACTGGGCAAGTTCTAACTACCTGAAGTACGTTTAATAAAAGGGTTACAAGTTTCTGAAAATGTCCCTGAACCGAAATTTCCAGGATCAGCCTATCTGGAAAAGTCAAGGTCAAGAGTTTCTCTTTTTATCTCTGAGGAAAATTCCACAACCATGTGAATCATTATAAAGCAAAATGCTTAAATATTTTTAATGCCTGTGAATACTGAAAGTAGAGCTGAAAAACTGAAAAAGTTAAATCCAAAACTGTCTCACAAATGTATTTTTCTTAAAATGTATTTGTTCATTCCAGGCACATTTGACTGAGCTCTAGCTTTTCAAAAAGTATAGAGTGAAAAGATTTTTTTCTAAATTTATAAATAAATGTAGCTCTCTCTATATTTTTTGTAATTGTTTGGAATATTCTGAGCATTCAAAGGAATGAAAGAGATCACTTATCCTCTGTATTTGGCGTGAAGGGTGTCCTAATGCACATTTCAGCTTTTCAGTGTAGAAGAATACTATCCTGTGGATTTCTTACAGAAAATGGGAGAGTCTATATCTGATACAGGCAGTCAAATGACATTGTGTAGTACACAGTCAGCATATTTCAAACTAAGAAATCCTTTTTTCTCTTGTTACCTTCAAGTTTTCCTTGGAAACGTTGCCAGAGAACCGTGGAAAAATCCTGCTAAAAGTACAACTAGTGAGAGAAAACTTCAGCTGTCATGGTGCAAAACTGTAAACTTAATAAAAATAACTTATTGCAAGTATTACCTCCCAATTTTCTGTGCTCTGTGTTTTGAAAAAGGTCAGACTGAATTATCATATTTTTCCTCCTGACCTTAAAATCTGTGTCAGCACGTTTTATTTTTTATTGGAACCTGGCACAGCATTTCTCTGGTGATTTTCTGAAGCTTCTATCTTTTATTTTGAAATAAAAGCAGAAAATCAAGGTGGGGGTGAGGGCAAGGTGAAGGGGAGACGCATAAATCTCTAGCTGTGACCATGACAAAGAAAACTTAAAAAATCCCCATGAGTTAAAATTTTCCCTTTTTTTTTCTTTTTTTTTTTTTTTAAGAAAGTGACTGGGACTTGAATTTTACTATTTGATATAGTCTAATTTTAGGTGTGAATAGCTATACTGCAAAGCTCTTTGTATCTACAGTGGCCCTGAATTCGCCTTTGTTCTGTGCAAGAATTCTCAGCCCATTTCTTACTGCCTGAATCCTGCCACAAAACTAAGCCACCCCAAGTTTTTTTCAGTTAATTAAGAAAAAACTTCTGTGCTGTAGAAGACTTTCTGAAGAAATATGACTTGAATATAATTTAAATAAGGAGAGATTCCAAAAATAATCAGTATCCCATCATTCAAATACTTTTCCTAGTGATAGAAATTCATAAAGTCATGGCCTTACTTTCAGTATCATCTCTAAATTTCTTTCACACCCAGGATATTTCCCTAGTATAATCACGTAATTTTCCAAAACTATATCTATGACTCCACAGTACATGAGCTAAGAAACTAATCCTAGAAAAATAATCTTCACTGCATTCATTTCAGGGAAATATGTTATTAATTAGTAAAATATATCAAAAAGTTTTTGCAGAAATCATTAAAATTGATTTATGTGCCATATTTCAGAACCTTCTATTTTTTTATAAATTTTATATTTTAGTTTAATTATTCCACAGATTTCCAAATTCTGTCACAATGTTCAATGTAGTATATGAACAGGGGGAAGGGTGAAGCTCTCCAAATGTATGTGCACAAGGTGCTTTTCACCGTGGACTTATAAAAATACCTCCTCTTATTTTTTAATTGATCATGTATTCAGAAAATTATCACATCTGTGGTTTTCATAGAAGCATCCCCATTGGCTCTGTCAGCTTGAACATTCTTACATGAGATGGAATGCTTAGTCTCGTATTTCAGTCTTTTCCTTTCTCTACACATATATACCAGTTCATGGACAGGCATATATTTTATTTCAACAGACATAGAATTTTCAAAATATGTTGAACTATTGCTATTTTAATATTTAATATTAGTTTATATATATATATATATGTATTTCTCTGTAGGCATTTCCAGTGTATAAATTGGAATAGAATCTTTTAAAGTTACCTATCAATAAACTCATTACTTTTTGCATTCCTGTAGATTGCACATTTGAGCAAATTAATCTTTAATCTAGCTGAGTTATTGAATTTACCTCCCTTTTATGTATCTGAGCATTTTCATTTTTCAAAATATGGTGTTTGCAACTATTTATAAGGAGACAAAAGATACCTAATGGGACTTAAAATGTTCAAATACTCAGTAATAAAGGACCTCTTCTACTAGAAGGACAGCGATATCTATACTAGAAATGGCCAACACTCCTGTTATTTTTTCATATGATTGAGACCACAGACTTCTCTCTGATAAGACAGATACTACTTCATAAAACTTTCTCATCTATTAGTTCACACACCTGCCAGTTGAATATGTGATCAATAACTGAAACAAATGAATTTTATTGGAAATTATCCATAATTAAATCAAATTATAATCATTTCCAAAATAAGAAACTTGCTTTTCAGGATATTCTTTCACAACACGAACTTTAAAAAATATTTTCAAGGAAAACAAGAGGAAATCTCCCCAAGTTTTTCTATGTCCACTTTAAGGGCTCTTTAAGTATTTCCTGCATCTAAAGTAAGAGGTATTATCTATTAAAGTAGGTATTCCACAGTATTTGCTTGTTACAGCACGGGTAAAAAAGAGAATGCTGCAGATCCCATTCCCAGTGTGGTAAGAGGAGCAGGGTTCCATCATCAGACTTTTGCTCTCACTAAATGTAAAACCTCTGCCTTGTTTTTGGAAGACCTTGAGATCTAAAGATTGAATGTATCTTATAAAGAGTCATTTGCATCTTTTGCAGAATCTGTGACATAATTCCATACAGAAGCAAAGGTGAAGTCTAGGGCAAGATGTATAAACTTACAAGTTTTTGGGACAATCTGAATATTAGTGGTCAGGTGGGAAGGCCTGCAATGGACGCCCTTTTCTGTGGCATAAATGTGAACATGTGTAGTTGAGGAAAAGTGTGGAAAGGCTCTAAGGATGCCGGAGAAAGGGCAGGGCATCAACTCAAAGGAAAAGTAGTGATTCTTTTCATTCAAAATAGCTTGTATGCCTGGCTGGACCTGTTCATGCCAACTGACTAAGTGTAATTTACCAAGCAGAGTTTGGGTCTGGACTGAAAGAGAGGCAGAGGAAAAGAAACCAGATCTGCAATCTGTTAGTGATAGCTGCATCATTTCTGCTACTTTCTCAAGAGAACCTGTGACAAGGAGGGAGTTTTAACTTGTAACCAACCAGTAAATCCAGTCTGAGACTGTAATATCCCCTACACCAGTAAGTAAGCTAACACTGATGATGGGCCTTTGCCCATGGTGTCTGTGAGCTGAGATAGGTCCCACCTGGGGTGAAAACATAGGAAGGCATCAGGCTCTCTGTGGTGATGACTCTCCTGTATGTGATCCAGTGTGTGACATGAGTTGGACTCCCAGCATGACTGCAGTGTAGGAATCCCTTTGAGATTCTCAGGTAGGACAAATTTTCAACAGCTGCCTTGGTAGCTAATTAGCCCTATCCAGGCTTTGATATTTGGTTCAGTCAGTACATGATGAAAAGACTTATTTACATATTTTCCACCTGTTGCTTATTTTTCTATCATCATAGGGTTCCTCAAAGTGTAATATAATGCCAAGCTTTTCCAGAGTGATAGTGTGTTTGAACCAGTACTATTTAAAGGACTGCAGTTTTATACTATTAAGACTCAAACCAGATGACTCCTAAATTTTAATTTTTCAACTGTATTATATTTTCATCTTACTTTTTCTTGAGTTTTCTTTCCTGGGAAGAATAAGTCCAGTGCAATAGCAGAAGAAATAAAAGCATATCATCCTAATGAAAGTGATTTTTTCTTTTTATTGATATTGAATGAGATAGCCTGTCTTTGATTTAAAAAAAAAAAAAAGAAATAAATGGAAATAAAAGGACTAGGAAACTTAATATGTTTCTTATTCTTTTTATGTCATTTATACTAGATGGTTAATCTGAGCTGTTAAACTCAGAAAAAGGTCATGACAGCCAAGAGCCCAGCTGAGTCCTTCCTTGCTTTGCAAACCTTTGTACTTAAATTTCCTTTGCATATTTATAACCCTTCTGCAGTTGTACACAAGTAACTGATACTTCTGCTAAATCTTGGCAGTAGATAAATTTGCATAGAGTTGGTACTTGAATTTGTGAAGGAAAAACTAAGAAGCAGGAAAGGACAGGAAACTGCTTTTGTGTTGTGTTAAAGTACTCTAAAATGATCCAAAACCAAACCACCCCCACAACATGGAGCTTTCTTACAGTCAGCTACACACTGTGTCACTTGACAGGTCAGTGGGCTGTTATTTACCGCAGAAGTGTAACCTGCTATGCATTAATAAATAAAAATACATAAAATATACTTCCTTTCCTTTTCTGATTTTCTTTACCCACTGTAATAATTGCTGGACTTCATTGTTTCATGTACTGAATCTGCATGCAAGGCTGATGTCACTGGGAAGGAACTAAATCCCTGCTTGTCCCTTCAGATGAATGCTGGATCTCTTCAGTATTTTGCACGTTTCTACACAGTTCATAGTGTCATATGCCACTGCCCCTATGACTGACTGCAGCCTGCAAAGTGATTGTCACCATTATGTTGTTGACATGCTCACCCTTTCTGGCATGGGGAGTGTGTACTAGCTGCATTTAAGGTAGGGAAACTGATAATTTTTTCAGCTCAGAAGCTAGTGGTGAAGGATCTCCTCCTGGCCAAATATTGAGTGCAGACATAACTGCAGGGCAGCACAGGTCACCCAGCTCTACAGCATGCAGCATGGAATAACCTATCTCTTCAGCTACCAGCAGCATGTCTTCAGATGGTGACAGCAGATACACACCTGCTGTGGGTCTGTAGTGGGCCAGAATAGCCCATGTCCATGGAGTTGCTGACATCTTCTGGGTTGGAATGGCTATGTCTGCTTGTCTACCCTAGGAAATCCTAAACACCTCTTTTTGTCAAGTCCTTCCCACCTGTAAGATGATGGTGTGATAAGAAATGTGTGGCTTTGCACTAGAAAGCCTGGAAGTAGGTTTGTTCTGCACACATCCAGACACTCCTGCTTCCACTTCAGTCCAGACTGGAGTCCAGGTGCACCACGGGGACAGGGAACATTTCTGTCTCAGTACCAGTGGATGTGCACCAAGAGAGAAAAGCAAGAGAGCTAATTAGCCAGAGAATCCTTAGGATGTTCCAAGTTTATGTTTGAGTTTGTTATCCAGGAGTGGCTAATTTCTTATTAACTAGTTTTTTACTTTTATGATGTTTATAGTAGAGCAGAGCTCCCCAACAAACCCATTAGTTGACCTTAAATGTCTAAATCTATATTTTAATAATTTCATTTGTCTATAGATCCTCTTAGAAATAGGCAGAAGGGTTTTTTAGACATTAAGTATTAATTTTGTAATTCATATATAACTTTCCATAATCATGTAAATGTAAGTTCTAATTAACAGTGTAGAAATCAAATTATTCTGTTAATCCGTGACATACCATTAAATTTGATATTTTAACCATGATGAACTATAATTAGATGAAGTATAATTAGATCAAAATAATGTCCTGAACATTTGGTATAAAAAGAAAAATATATGGCTATGTACATATGCACCATTATGATAAATTTATTATAAAAAAACATAAGCTAGTTTATTCTAAGTTGGTTTAGTGGTCTTGTTCAGAACATGGCAGGAGTAATTTAAAAGAGTTCTCAGTTCTATCTATGTTATACATAATGGAACTGTCAAATTTAATCATTAGTATACTAATTTTGGCTCTCTTAATAATCCTTTTTGTATTGTATATTCTTACACAATCTTACAATGATGGGGAATGTATATAATTGTTGGGTGCACTAACAGCTTGTCTATATAAAAGGAGAACAATTTTAAAAATAGCCACTGCTTTAAGATGTGCAGTTTGAGAAACCTTATTTAGTCATCCAACACGAGAAGAAATTAAAATCAAGGATCATGATGTCAAACCAGTAACTTGCCTTTTTAGTAAGCTGTAGCAAGTAAGCAGCCCTATAACAAATGGCAAACACTTAAAATTACTGGGAAGGTTTTGAAACCAAGAGCTCAAATGTTAGGAAACGTCACAACCAGACCACTTTGTTTTCAGCCCACTTACAAGGGTGCATTATGATTCAGACTTCAATAACATGAGTGTGCAGTAGTTTTTCTGAAGAAATCTTGACTCATCTGGTTTGATGATTAGAATGGACTCTCTAGTGAGCAGTGCTTCAATTATATTTTTTTTTCTCTTTATTGTTTACCCAGTGAGCCCATGCCTTGTTCACTTCATGCTTTTATGGTCTTATTTTGAAGATAGAAATCCTGACTTTCTCATTGGCTTTTTTCAGTGTTCATTGTTGAGATTTGCAAAAGTCAATAATATTAATTTTCATATATCCTGAAGAGGAAACAGGTTATCATTAGTACATTTTTACAGTTCAGAACTGAAGTTCAGCTGAATGTTAGAATATTAACTCATTTTTTCTCTTTAGCTTGAAATTCTACTGTACAGGTATGAAGACCTCAAAGGGAAAATGAAAGAACAAGGTGAAGAAGATGTCTGGTTTCTTTCATATATATAAAAAAAATCTCATGAAGGAACATTCCAGCTGTTCAAATGTGCATTTCCACAACATGATTCATTTCAGCAAATTTCTCACTTTTAAACTCAGAACCAAAGAACTGATTTTCTTAAAAAAAAATACTCCAAATGAAAAATTATTGAGAGCTCCACTTTATGAAATATGGAATTCTGGGATGGGGGGAGTTGGTGTATGTGTGTGTTTTTAGGAGAGTGCAATGGTACCTCTCCAATCCAGGAGGAAGCAACAAACCCAGAAAATGCATGAGACAAGATGGGACCATGTTTGGGTGATATACTAACACCACTAGAATGGCAGTCTGACTTTTTTAATATAGATTGGCTCATTTATTAGGTTTTTTTTTATTTTTAATACATTTCTGTATGTCCAAAAAAATGCTAAGAAATGACGTGTCTAGAGGTCTACCTAAGTTTTATACTGTTATCATTATATCTATATCTGTTATCATTGCAAGATGCTTGGAATTAAAATGCCAGGCCTTTTTTCTCTGTATTTGAATGATGCATTTCATCAATAAGCTGCATGTATGTAATGCATGTTTGCAATAATTTTTTGCTATTCCCTTGTTTCCACATACCTCATATTAGAAATAATTACTGTATAGGGCTTTCCTCCTACCAGAAGTTATTTTTTTGAAAAAGAGCCTTTTGCTTTAATAATTACAATATCAAGTTCTAATTATTACTCAATTCAGATGCAATTAAAGAATTTCTAAAAATCCGGTATCTTTGGGTGCAATTGTTTCCAGTAGTTCCTTTTTGTTGTTTGGTTTGGTTTGGTTTGGTTTGGTTTGGTTTGGTTTGGTTTGGTTTGGTTTGGTTTGGTTTGGTTTCCCCACCACCACCCCCAAAAGGAACTAATGAAACTATGCCCCAGTATGGCACTTGGTTTTGTGTTCATATGGACATTTGTCTACAAGATCCTCAGCTTCTGGTGTCATCCGAAAAAATATGTTTTGCTACTTTTTACAGGAGCAAGGATGTTAAGCTCTGGTGTCTTGGCTACGTTCCAGTTTGACTAATTAATATTCTGCCTAGTTTCTCTAAAATTTCAAATTGAAAGATTGTTTTCTAATTTAGACTAGTAGCAAATAGAGCACCATATATACACTGCCCTGCAGGAAAGGCTGCATTTCTTACTGCAATGTAGTATCACGAAACATCATCAACTCTGAGGAAAAATAATTGTGAAAGTGTCAGTATGTTCCAAGAAAAGAAGTTTGTCTATTCAGAGCAGTGCTTACCTGTTGCAGGATATCAGATCTTTGATTGTAAACCGCAATTCATGTAAAAAAACAAGTTTTAAATGAGTCATGTGTGGTACATATGGTACAGTAATATGACAATGTTATCGCATAAAGATGATCCAAAATGGGTTTGAAGATTCCTGTGACCTTACTGACCCCTAGGAGGACAGAAGTAATCAGAATCCTTGGGAACAGATGTGCCCAGGGTTGTTAAGTGGTGCTCTTGACTTGGGGGGAGATGGGGTGATGCACACACTTGCCTTTCTATTGAATGTCACAGCTGGCCTGGGCAGATCAGAGCATCTGGTGTTCCTTCTGAAATGCTGCTCTGCAGTCCCCTTACCACAAGCTCTGTGTTCTGCTTGATTCCCACACCTGTCACTTGCATAATAGAACTGAGAATGACCCCAGTGCAATAGAGAAACTAAATTATGCAATCCGTAACAGCAAATTTACAGTTTGAAAATCCAACCATATAATTGCATAGAGATGGAACTAAAAATACAGTAATGCAGCTGTGTTTCATTTTGTGTCTAAGGAAACAACAGAGGATGAGTTTGCCCTTAATGAACCAGCTCTCTCTTTTCCCACTCTTTTATCTTTCAACTATAAGTACTCAGTAATCCCACTGTAAAAGATGCCGAAGATCAATGTTATATTCGATTATATTCAAAGTTGTTGAGTCTTTTCCACTGGTGTGAGTAGGATGAAGGAAATTGTGGAAGGATTCTTTATCTAAAAAGTCTTGTGATATGATTTTGAGATCAGGTGTTTCTAATACATCTCAGGACTGTAAGATGCTAACCAGGCCAACCTGCAGATATACAATGTATTTCTGAATTACATAGTAAGCCACATTAAGATAACTAGAATCAAATTGAAGGCAGATACTGAGGAGTACTGCCTTCTGAATTCAGGATGGGCTTTGGATGGGAGATTTCAGATGATCTCTTTAGATCTGCTTCCTCCACCTTGTGTTCCATGCTTTAGAGAGGTTATTGTAGCTTTCCTTGTCATACGTGAGCCAGAACAATCAATCATCCCTGATATATGTAAAACATACTCCTGGCAACTTGGGCTGCCAGCCCATTGGCACCTGAATTTTTGGTGCTTTTGATACACTCATTTTATCTGAGCCAGTCTCCAAATGGCAAGGGCAAGTCTTAAGTCAGCATCACATAATCCTGGGGAAACTGAGTGCCTCACCTGCTTTAGCACGACTACATGGCTTGGTCCTTGTCTGTTACCCCCCCTTCGAAGAGCACTTTGAGAAGGCACTGATTTCAGGACTGAAACACACTGGGAGAAAGAGTTTGAAGACAGCCCTGTAAGAAAAAATGATGAGATAAGAAAGGCAGGAGGCTATTATATGTCTGGGCAACACAGCTTGCAATGAGCTAATTGCTTCTCTCTTTGGAGAATGAAATAAAGCAGAAAATAAAAACACTTGGGTAAAACAGCACTTGTCTGGACTGGTAGTGGTCTTTTGAGCAGGTGTAAAAACTGGATGGTGGAGGAAAAGCAGAGGTCCTGATGCCACATTTTGCTGCAACTGGCTCCTGTCCTAGCCTGCAGCATGGCAGGATTATCAGCAGGATCAGTGAGGTGAGGAGAAACCACTGCTCCTACATATGATCTCCCCAAACCCCAATGACTCTTGTCAGAAAGTTTGAATAGCATCATGATTTCTGATGATACTGTGCCTTTTTTAATATCAGGGTTTTGAGACAGCCAGGTGCATTACCCTGTAGTTCTTACTCATTGGTCACAGCTGCTGTCTGGAAATCATCAAAGCAATATTCAGGCTCGGAAAAGCCAAAAAAAAGTATTTATTACAGCATGTTGTCCTTTGGAAGGGTCATTTATTCAGTGCAAGTGTCACAGAACTCTATCTTTCTCTACACTTACTCTGCCAGGATAGCAAGAGAGAGAACAATACATTCTTCCAGTATAGACATAAGTACCTTGTGTCATCAAGTCCCCACATTGTTACTGAGCCTCTTGAAAACTCCAGCCCCTTGGCACAGGTTATTACTGGGAAGAGTCTGGTGTGGAAGGGTGCTGGAGTCCTGCTGCAGAATTTGAGGCACAGGGAAGCAGGGACAGCACCAGTGTAGTGACTGCTTGGGAGTCCATCTTTTGGGTCACAGAGCTTGTGTAACTGACAACAGAAATAATCGACCAGAACAGGGCTCTGGCTCTGGAATCAGACTGTGCCAGAGTCTCTGGTGGGTCTGGAGACAGATGCACAATTTAAGGATGCCTGTCACAAGGTATAAGGTTCAAAAGGACTGGTTCCAATGCTCTGACACAACTCACTCCTCTCTCTTTTGTTTGGGAGAGTATAATTATCTGGGTCATATGTTACCATCATGTAGTGTAGGGGAAATGTGCTGTGATGGTTAGATTTTTTCTGTTTTATACCTGGTATCTATTTAGAGTTTTGACCATTTCTCCTTTAATTTTTAATTATTTTCTCTTGATCTAGAGGTTATGATAGGAGAATGGCAGTGCTATGGGTCAGACTATCTTTTCCATAACAGAACAGAAAAGGGCAGACAGTCAATATTTTTTATGTGCCATAACTGTTAGTTTATAACTGTAACACCAATTCATTTCAAATAACCATTTTAAGTTTACAGTAACAGAAATGTTTGTAAATAAACACCAACAAAGGGTATCACTCTCTAGAACTTTTATGGGCTAACTTCACTCCTGTGACATCCCTTACCATTGCCCCAGTTTCTAAAATACATGTAGGTATGGTCATTAAGTAAAAAGATATGCACTCATTGTCAATGAGGCAAATGATCTTAAAGTGGAGAAAAAACAGATTTTAAAACTGTAAGTCCCTACATAAAAGGATTTTGTTATCATACTGAAAGTATTATGGGCTAATGTCTTATGAAAATGTAGTAAAAAATCAATAAAATGTGTCTACAGTTTTGAAAGTTTCATAAAGTAATTCACATTCTTTTTTATATGATGCTAACTCTAAGAATTTTGCAAGTTACTTTAATGATAGCTGTGATCATTGTATTCCATTATGTATTCAGAAAGAGTAGTGGAATTTTGTGTATTAGTCTGAATAACTGAAAGCTGAAAGAGACATTTATGCAGTCCACAAATGCATTATGAAAGTACTTCATCTGAGGCAAACACAATTGTATATACTTTTATTATGTACTCTTTTAGATTTAGGTATAACAGAGTATCTTACTGAGCATTTTAAGATATTAGACAAAATTGAATATATTGCCTTAGTTCATCCTAATTTTAAGTAGTGGTGGTGGGTTTTTTGGATGGTTTTTTTTTTTGAAGAAAAATAATTGAGGGGTTTTTTTTAAATTACTGGATTTTTTTTATAAGAAAACTTTTGCCAGTGAATGCAGGAACTGTCACGAGGTGGTACATCAAGCTACAGCTTCTTTTAGCAAATAGCTGTTTTCTGAATGGCAATTTATATTTTCCATCTGAGTTTGCTTAATGATGTTATTCATAGAGTGATAATTTGTCTCAGTGTGGGGCTGCCGGCTCCAGGGGAGCTCAGCAGGGGCTGGGAGCTGCTGCCTCTCTCAGATTACTCCACTGTGAGGCAGCAGCTTGTATGCCTATGGAAACTCACTAACACCCAACCCCCTCCCCAAAGAAATATCACCCCTCAATTCCTGTTTTGTTGCTTGGTTGTTTTTTATTTCAATATTAGGTAACATCTCAAAAAAGCTCAAAAGAAATAGGAAAAAACTTTTAAACATGGATGTCTCCAGTAAAATATGGATTTTATGAGTGAAGAGAGTGTTTTCTGGAATTTATGAATGCATTAAATAGCTTTTTGACACTTCAATGTAAATCTGTCAACAGATGATGAAGAAGGAAGAGGACATTTTTGTGACCAAGGTGTGTAGAGGCCCAGAGGGCTGGTTCATCACAAGGTGCCAGTCCAAATGTCAAAAGGGATTATGTTCATTATCAAACTATGGAAGTCTGAATTTTGTCCACAAAAATAAAACAAGCAAGCAAATAAAAAAAGACAAAGGTTTCAATTTCTTTTGACATGTCTCTTCCATGTCTGCCTTGTGTACCTGGAGGCAGTGACCACGTGTGTGACAACTTCTTGATGCTGACACAAATATTACTTGAAGTGTTATGTCCAAACTCATGTCTTCACATCTGCATTTTCACTTCATTTCTCTGTTAACTCTTGGAGCTTTATTTTTTATTTTATTTTAAAAAAAGTATGTGAACTATGTTTTCACTGTTTTATCAGTCCTAGTTTTCAGAAGGTTAATAAGGGATAAGTATTTTCCTCTGAAACTGTAGAAGTGGTTCATCCTGTAAAGTGAAAGTTGTAATATGATCATTGATTCTTTTTTCCTAATGACTTTGAAGATCCCACAAACATAATACTTTATTAGGAGGATGTTTTGGTTTTGGCTCGGATAGAGTTAATTTTCTTCTTAGTAGCTGGTAGAGTGCTGAGTTTTGGATTCAGTATGAGAATAATGTTGAGAAAACACGGATGCTTTGGTTGCTGTTCAGTAGTGCTTATCCTAAGTCAAGGGCTTTTCCCGTGCTTTCTCAGTGAGCAGGTACACAAGAAGCCAGGAGGGAGCATGACAGGACAGCTGAGTTGAACAGGCCAAAGGGATATTTCACACCATAGAACATCCTGATCACTGCATAAACTGGAGGGAATTGGCCAGGAGCCACTGATCACTGCTCCAGGATGAGTTGAGCCTTTGTCAGTGGGTGGTGAGAAATTATTGATAATAATACTATTAATATATTTTACTTAGTTTCAATTATTAAACTGTTCTTACCTCAACCCAGAAGTTTTACGTTTTCTTTTCTGACTCTCCTCCACATCCCATCTTGTGGCAGGGTGTGAGTGACTCTGGTACTTAGCTGGTTGTTGGGGTTCAACCGTGACAGAGGAGCTGCAATAAGGGGTGAAATGTAAAACTGAAAGTCCTTTTGGGGAGAAAAAAAATTGTCTCTCAATCTCTTCTGCCTTGCATAGCCCTTTGGAATCTACCATGTCTATGCATAATCCTCCTTCTTTTATTCTGTCATCTTTAACTAACACCTCTGTTTACCTACTGAAATCTTCAACAAAAAGATATTAGCACAGAGAAGTGCACAACTGTCTAAGCAATAAGCTTCTTTTCTTTTTTTTAAATTACACTTCAGCATCATTGTTCCTTCATATTTCCTACAGGACAGACAGCTGTTAATTTAGGTGGAAATGGCCTAGGCATCCGTAGAGAGAGAGGCAGGGGAACTGGATCATGGACAGGTTTTTGAAAGCAAGGATTTAGGAGACATCCTGGACCTATGGTTTTGCTTACAGTTGCTCCACTAAGAAAAATGGGAGATGTATAGGTTCAGTGACTTTGAAAATGAGCTTATATAATTTCTCCAGGGGCCCCTGCTTTTGTTTGTGCTCTCATCCCCGCTGCCAAGCAAAAGCCACATGTGTCAAAGAGATTGTAGTTTCCTGTCTCCTAATGCTTTGTGTCTTCCATCCTTTTCTATCTTGAAGTCTTCCACCCTTTCTATCTTGAAATCTGGAGTTCATCCATTGCCTTGGACTGGATTCTTCACACACTGTGTTGATTATACAGCTACATTTAGACAGAAACAAATACACCTTTTGGGGGAGAAGAGTGACAGGAGTCTATAGGAGTCTATAGCTTGTTCTGTCCAGCACTGAGGTTGTCTATAGTTTTACCCAATATAGTGCAATTTTTTGTAGAATCCCAGAAATCTCACTTTTTCCTTATCTTCCAGTGTAAGAAACAAAATGCCAAACTAATATTATTTCTAGCATAGAATTATCGGGAAAGGCATTTATTGGTTTTTCATTTATTGGTCGAGGGCATTTCTGCAATAACTAATAATTTAGACTCATTTTAACTTGGTGCTTAAAACCGATTGTTAATTTCTCTTTATCACAATATTTACTCAAAAGAATGAAAATTTCACAATGAATCTTGAAGCTCATCGATCAAGGACATATGGACAAATGGATGCATTTATTACTTCTGGAAAATGAAATTCTTATAGAAATTATTTCAATGCAGTTGTATAAAATGAAGTTTAACAGCGGTAGTCCAATAAAGAAGCCTTAATAATTAAAGAAAATATGTGAAGAGTTAAAATCTAGAATTATATTTTTTCTAGTACTATTGTAGACCAATTTTGGGAATATCGAGTGAGTTGGTCTCCATTTTCTTCCCTACCAGAATTATTTACTTATGTTCCAGTCAATTGCATCTATATAATGTCATTGCAGGCTTTAAAAGACAGTGGTGTGGCCTAGAATTATCTTGGGGTTTAATTTTGCCTTTGGAATCTTCATTACCGGTGATGATGTGTGAAAAGGAAAGAGCACAGCTTGGCTCTCAGAAGCCTGGGTAAGTTTGTTTGGCTAGTGCTTAGGAACAATAGTTTGGAAAGCCTTTGTAAACTGGTCACAGACGATGTGCAAATCCCTAGGAAACAAAAAAATATACTTAATACACTTTAGAATCTAACCCCAGTTTAACTTGCAGGTACTGCAGAGTTTGTGTTGTGAAGTGATTCTAAAATATTTATTCACATGCCTTAAGCTAAAAAAGTTTATGGTTACAAAGAGCTTGATCATATTAAACAAAGCAGAAGGTTGCAAGTATTCCATTGTTCCTCACTGAACTCAGCAGTAAGGTCTTGTCCAAAAATTGGATCCACAATGAATAATTGCTGACAGGCTTTTTTCTAACAAAAGATTAATTAATTTCCCTAAGTAAATTAGAAGTCCTTTAAATAAAGCTGAAGTTTTACTCTACTGAGGTTGGACCTGTGTATTTTTTGTGCATTTAAATAAATTCCTTTACTACTGAGAAGACACTGCAGTTGATAGTGATGATAGGTGTGATGTAATTAGACCCTCATAAGTCCTCTTAAAAAGTACCAAAAAAAAGTTGGTCTACTGTCCTGAAAATAAAATATCAAACAGCTTGCATTGAAGAAATACACCAGGGTTTGAAAAAATATTAACTGCACAGTGTCATTAACATTTGTATAGATAAATATGCTAAAGCTAAATTAACCTCTTGATATTGTTTTAAAGATGTAACAGTAGATGTTTAACAGTAAATGTCCTATGGAAACCCTGAGCCATGGCAGAAAAGTAAGTGCCCTTTACAAACTCTATTGGTTTGTAAATCATTTACACTTGTGACTTCTTCATGTTTTTTTCCCTAATTGATGTGAGTTCTGTGGACTGACAGACATCTCCTTCTATTTCAGGGGCTTCATAGTCCCCTGATCAGTTTTTCCTTGCTTGTCCCTATAGACATTTATCCCACTTTGCTTTTCAGTCCTTCCTATCCCAGGTCTCCATTTTTCATCATTTGATGTGATTCCCTATACATTCCATTCCCCTTTTTCTTCCCTGAGCCTTCTTTCTCTGTACCAATGTTCCCAGTGTCTCTGTTCTGCTATCCTCACACCAGGATTTGTCTTCATACCTGGTCTCGTGTACCTGCAGCTTTGGGTCCCCATGGCCAGCCATGCTGACTCTGCTGTTTTCCTCATTTCCATGGAAGCTGCAATTTCTAATTGTGCCTGAAAGTTATCCTCTCCCCTGTGGCTCTTGCACCTTCTAGTCCCTCCTACCTATTCCTTTAAAACTTGTTTTTGCCTCTGAGAGATGTATCATTTAGATCGTCAGCCTACAAAAATCTACTGTGAAAATGGGTAGAGCCAAGATGGGAGTAGTTTTGCTGCAAGGTAATAATTTGTTATCAGTTCTATTCTTTGAGCTGCAGATAATTGGAAAGGTACTTCTAGCTGCTTAGGTAAATAGAAGGCAAAGACTTTAAGTTTTGTATGATTTTAATATTTTTCCTCTTGGAAATCAATACACTTTTGCCCATTGATTCTGGAATTTGAAACAGGGATCACTTGGGATGTGCAAAAGTGCATGGACAAAGAAATGCATCAAGTTCAACCAGAGGTCTTATGAACATAGTTGGTCAGTAAAAAAAGTAAATATTCCTGTCTGCCTTCCTCCGTTCATGAGTAAGTAAATGAGTAAAAAAAATTGGATGTCATTTTACTTAGTTCTTATAGGTAATTATGGTTATCCACTGAGGCTTAGTTCTCACAGATGGATTTATGAAGCTTGCTCAGATTATCTTCTCACTTTCCATGACTAGGTCTCTCTTCCCATTTTTTGTTGTCTTTTATCTTGTCGTATTTATATATATTAAGATTGAAATTCATTCAACATCTACAGTATTTCAGTTAGATGGTCTTTATAGTTGAAAAAAAGAAAGAGGCATTTTAGGGTATGGTTTATTTGACCCTTTTTGGTTCTCTACTTTAGTAATGGTTGAAGCATACCAAAGAAGTACCTCCACCACAAAAAAAAAAAAACAAAAAAAAAACTAGAGGGACTAGATTAATGAAATTCTCATTGTCTTTGCACTTATGTAAATTAGGAATTTCAACTTAGTGATTAGAATTGAATAATGAAATCCACTTTTGTATGGAGATGATACACAAGTGATCTCTATCATCTAAGCCTTAACTTAAAAATATTTGTTTTCACTTTAGTTTGATTGGAACAGAGCTCTAAACATATCTAGTCCAACACTCCTGCCATGGGCAGGGACATCTTTCACTAGATTAGATTGCTATGTTAAACCATGACAGACAGTTTCTTTACTTAGACCATGTTTGCCCTTAAAACAATTTGCTGACATAGCTGGGCTAGGAAGAAGTGAGATGTTTTCACCATCCTGAATGACATAAGTATGATAGCAACTTCCTGGATGTAGAAATGTTTCTAAAAGAGAAAAAAAAAACAATTTGCAAGTACAGCTTATTCTGTTCCTGGAAAGAAACTCCTTTTGCTGTTACTCTATCTCTGTGGTCAGGATTTACCAATATAAACACATGTTAGGATCTGATTATTAAGAGATGTCTCTGCCTGAATTAAGGTGCAAAGGAGAACATGTGCCAAAATCAATAGTACAGATTTTATTCAACAGTAAATGTGAGGTAGGGAGAGAGATCAAAATAGGAAGGGGGTGTGGAGGGGAGAGAGAAAGAGACAGAGAGAAAGAGAAAGAGAGAGTTTAAGGTTAGGTGTCACCACCACATGGATTCCAATGGTGTCCCATTGGTCCTCTTCTTCTGTTCTTCTTGGTGATGGGGGTCCTTAGTCATTCTTCTGGAGGTACCACTATATGCAGTTCAAGTTCCAGGTATCCAAGGGGTGGTTGCAGAAGTTCCCAGCCTGTTGGGCTGGCACGAGTGTAAGCAGTGATTTCCTTTCTCAGAGCTTCCCACAGCAGGAATTTTTGTCCAGATGCTAATCAAACCTTTACCTCCATTAGGCCTGCAATTAGCTCCTTCCTACTGTGCTGTCTACACTTTTCTAAAGTTCTGTTATGGGGGCTTATCTTGCGAGGAGAGTGCTTTGAGACATGTAACTTTGTTCTTTAGAGCCTCACAACATGGTATAACGCTTTCCCAGCAAACTCTTGTAAATCTAGTGAATGCCTTCTGCCTTTCAGAAGAATCAATTCCTATATTCTTGCTTCTGATAACCTTATGAATCAGCTCCAAGAAAAAACCTTTTTCTTAATTGCCCACATAAAAATATCTCCATGTCATATTTGGAACAAGTTCATTTGACCTTTTGTTGAGGACCTTTTCTGCTATACAGCCAATTTATACTGGTCTCTTGAGTGGTCACTTATCAGATATGTATATTCATTCAATAAAGATATGCTCTCTAGCTGAATGTGTGCCAAAATGTTAGGACTTCCTCTCTTCATTTCTGCCAAACAGTTTGAAGCTACTTAGTAATCTCTGGCATATTGTGTTTTGTCACTATGTACGACCTGAATGTATCCAGACATATGTTATACAGAGCCTTTATCTCTTCCTTTTCAGTGGGTGGGAGAAAGTCAGTTACTTATCAAGAAACTGCTGTGTTTAATTCTTGAGGGTATTTAGTTCGAGAAGATAGAAGAATTTATATATTTAATACTTTTGTTTTTGTTCTATGCAGGCAATATCTGGTTCTGTAATCTTCTGAAAAGTTACAGAAATTATTCCTAGCTTTGAGAGAGGAAGGTGCATGCTGCTTTGGGCACTGGAAAAGAGTAGGTCAGCATCCCTCACAGCAGCACCTTTCCCACATCATTTTGAGTACATCAGCCTTAACTGGAGTCAGAGCACAGCTGGGTTATTGAACAATATGGTCTTGTCAACTTAGGGAAAGTATTATCTAAGTCTACAGATCTAAATTCAATTTGTAAATTATCTCAGTTTAGTAATTTTAAATTGGGATGAGTCTTTTTTGTTGTTGTTGTTGTTATTGTTGTTCAATTTAAACAGACAATGCAAAACAACAACAAGAAAAAAAAAAAAAAAGAACCATTCTCATATGAGGCACTGTACCTGTATGACTTATATGTTATAAATAAAAACATCTGTGTCCAGACCAGTCCCTTCAGACAGGGAATATTTTATAGCTTACCAAGCCACTCCTCCTCTTCTGAGTGCATAAAAGCTGCGCTGCTGTGCTTGGGGGATCCTGATTTATACCCTGTGTTAGCATAATGCCCATTGGAGATGTGATTATACCAGAGTTTCCGGTGCATGAAGTTGTCTCAATGACTACCTTTACTCTATCAATCCAACAAATACCTCTGCCAGTAAAACAATATCCCTGCTTCTAACTCGTTTATTATGGGCTGCCTGTGAAAAACAGAAAGCCTGCTTCCAGCTGCTTGGATACTCTCTTCCACCAGATTACTCTGTCTCCCCAGTTACTCCAGCATGACCATTTTATAATTCTTTACATCTATGAAAATAGTCCAGGCTAAAATCAGAGCAAGGGACATTGTCTTGTGTGATGGAAACATGATACTATTCCAGCTGAACTGAGATTCAGCAGAGCAAACTCAGTGTGATGAGAGTGCCGCCTAGTAAAAAACAAATAAGGTCTCATTCAGTTGTGTCTAATAGATATTTTTATGAGAGGTGTGAGAAAATCTAATCTTCTGCCAAACCCTTAATGGTGTTTGCTCTTACTACTAAATATTGCAAAATTCCTTTGGGAGATTTCTAATACATAACCAACATAACATCACATACATTATCCTGGAGATTCCTCATAAGTTGCCACCTGTGTTCTTTTACCTTTTGTGTTATCTCAGAGTTAACTCTTCCAATAGACAGGAGGGTGTGAGGAGAAACAAATTTATTACATTCTTATCATGTTAGGTTATTTTTGGCTGTCAAGTGCTGTGTCATTTAGGTCAAGCAGTGTAATCTACACTATTAACTGTGACAAACCATGATCTGAAGAGAGAAGTTCTTGCATGTATTGAAGGTTTCTTTAGGCAGTGAAAATGGCAGGACCTAGAGATATGCCATGCCGTTAATGCTGATTCAAATGGAAGGTTTAATTACCTCTAATTTTGTTTTACTGTAGTACAGGAATGGAAAGAAGTATCTACTGCTTTGCTGTTGGCTAGCAGAGCTTAGGAACTGACCAAAACAAGATAAGTTATTGCAAACAAGGTTCTGTCTGGCACCCGGGGCTATTTAATTAGCCAGAGACTGAACTTTAATGAGAACAAATCACTAGAGGAGAGAGTTTTCTTATTTTTCTTATTTCTTTCTGAGCAAGGATAAAATGAAAAGTTAAATGAGGTAAAAGTTCAGATAAGAGCTTATGAATTTTCCATAATAATAGAAATAATTTTTTTGCTTTTTTGCTTTTTTTGCTGTCTCTGTGGTGCTGAAACCTTTGGACCAGAAGGAAATGAGATGACAGCTGGGTTCTTCCTCATGCAGGGGTGAACACTTTGCAGCACTCACTGCTCCACACTTGTCACTGCCCTGCTGAGTGGCGTGGGTGTGAGAAGTCTCTCACCAGCTTCCAGCACAAAATGAAACAGGCTATTTAAACAGTTTAAACTGCTAGTCTGAACTAAGCTGATTTTATTGCCATTGGATTAGGAAGCAATTGCATGAACTGAGCTTTTGGCTCTGCAGGGGGAGCAGACTTTTCAGCTTTTGACCAAAGTTGAAAAATCAGCAAAAAGAAACAGGATGTTTGGGTGGCTCTAAAGAACCCACCAGGTGAATTTTTCCCCCAAGTATGTTTCAAGACTGAGTTGTGGACTAGTTCTATATCCTTTGGCCAGTGCTTAGTAAACATGATAGATCCAAAATATATATTAGCAGAACAGTCAGTATGACAGGCAGCCAGTTGTTTTGGGAAGTATTAAACAAGGGATAATTTAAGCCATGAGCAAACTGGTCCACAGTCAGAGGAAGAGGGAGAGCAGTCTCCCACAGCTTCTCTGAGTTCAATTTCTTATCTGAGTCATCAACATAAGCAATCACTTACCTAGGGATCCCAGTGAATCAGACACTCATTCATACTGCCCTTTCTTATGGGAGAAGATTATAAGAAGCAGTGGGGCTGAAATGTCTTAGCAGCACAGATCAGACACTGGTAAGATGGATTTAGGACTATGTTGGTTCTGAGTTTGTTCTGGCTGCTGTAAATCCTCTTCTTCTCTTTGATGGCAATCAAATATTCACTCTGAGGATAACATGTCCACTATTAGATAACTTACAATTGCACACTTTTTTTCTGAAAAGACCCAAATGTATCACTGATGTTGCACAGCTGGCAACAGAAGAAACACGCAGGTCTCAGAGCAGCAGTTGAATCTCCAGGCAGGACCGACCAAAAGGGCCGCCCTTCTTTATTTTCCTATTTTTATATGTTACTAAAGACAATCAAGGATTGGTGAAAAGGGTCAACACCCCTGAAGGTTTACAGGACAAAGACATGGTCAATCATCTTTCTCCACCCCAGGGAAAGGAATGAAAAACAATTCCACAAGTGCAAAACATTCATGGCCAGTTAAGAAAAACAAGGACCATGTTTACAGAAAAAGCATGGAAAACTACAGTTACAGTGTTACAACTCATGGGGCCCTGTAAAACCAGGGCGACACACTGAATGATTGCTCTTTACAGCTGTTGTACACAGAAGAATGAAACAGTTGGTGAGACTGGTGTTTCTCTATTCCATTCTTTTCATAAAACATTGCAGTATTTGAGGAAAAAATGCACATTTGTTGCCCTTTCTATTCACTTCTTATTTGGGCTGCAGTTCAAATTCCCAAAAATAAGAATAAAATAGTTTGTAAAATGCTGATGTAATAGTAATGTTATATTTTTCAGCCACTGTCCCAGCATAAATAATTCTATGAAATACAGGGTGAGCACATAGAACAAGTAGAAAAACCTGCAGGTACTTTAGCTGCACATCCGCTGTGTACATCCTAGACACATCAGCTAGGTAAAAAAGTGCATTTTAGATAATTTGTTCTCCGATACATACCTGCAACTCAACTCTACAGAAGATCTCTGTGCCTGAAGCAGCAAGACTTCAAAATCTGTCTTTGTATAACTTTCATCTTTGAAATAGGATTTCAGTGCCAATGGCCAAGTTTTCCTCTTGGAGCATCAGAAATCATTCAGCTCCTCTGCAAGTTTAAGAACTTCTCAAGGAGCTCACTCCTTTGGAGAGAAAAAATGTTATCATTCCCTCAATGTACTCAACCAAAAAATACATTCTCTCTGAAAAAAGCTAAAAGAATGATCTGGAGTTGTGCTTCTGGGCTTGGTGTACCTGAGCAAGTTTACCTTATGCCTTGAGAATGATTTAAACCCAAGCGATTAGATATAGTTTGGCTTACTTTTCCATTTCAGAACTTTTTGAGTTCTTGATGAGAAAAGTAGCCTTACTGTTAGACTAGGACTAGACCAGTTATACTGATGAATTACTTAATTAGATCTTTACAGCAAGTAATACATCTGTAATATGGTTGGTTTGATGGATAAAAATCCCATAAAAGACTAATTGTTTTCTTAAATATTTACATTATAAATACATTAGTACCAGTGTTCAGACATGGAAGCTTGTTCCAGCAGTCTGTGCCTGAATTTCAAGTGCAAACAGTATTTAGTTATTCTAGTATTTGTCTAACATTTAATTAATTAGATTTTTACATAAGGAACAAATGCAGGAAAAGTGTTTGTCTGAAACAGGCCACCCTTCTTTTCCTTGTATCTGTAATTATCGACTGAGACTCATTTCAGTCTGGATGGCACGCAGTGTGCTAGTTATTCACTGCTTGAGATTTGAGCTTAGTTCTGACTGAAACCATGAATAAAATTAGCTTAATTTATTTTGATTGTAGTAAGTATTTATCCGTATGACAAGCCTATCAAAGACCTAGGCATAATTTGCAACATTTCCCAAGGTAGCACTTGTAAAACAACAAAGGTGTTGATAGACCCATTTTATGCCTTTTGGCAGGCTTTTGTGAGGAAACTTGCCATGTTGTGTCTACATTATGTTGTTCTCACATCCAGTTAATGGGTTTCCTACCACTGCAACAGGAGATCTAAGAACTCCATAAAAGTCTCCAAAATCACTCCAAAGTCAGAATTTAAACAGAATATTTAACTAGAAATATGGAAGGTCAAGGAAATAAGCTTGTTTTTTCTTTTAAATAAGCTATAGAGTAACAATTGTAAATAAACTAAAGTAACTAATGTACAGACTCCAGTACATTTCCTTTTTTCCAAATTTGTATTTCTTTTTTTTTTTTTTTACTGTTAATATTATTGTGGTCTCTTATATATTCTTTATTTTTATTGTCATTATTGACCACTCTGTTTACTACTACAGTGAAATGTCCAGTGGAGCTGTTAAGAAACTAAGCTTCTTTTGGTGGACTCGCTAGTCTCAGTTTTCCAATTTGAATTTGAGTCATAACAAAATTTTTAACAATATCTCAGATTAAAGGAATTCCACAAACTTGAGACACATGAAAATCGTTCAGTGTGAAAACAGACTAGTTTGCCCTTTGGTAGTGTGAGTCAGCACTGTATGTATTGATCCCAAACAACACAGGCATTGGAGACATATGATGACCCAGTTTTAAAATGCATATTGTTGATTAGAATAGTAATTTCATTTTGGTGGTAAAATGAACAATACTGGACCATGTCCAGGCCCTTAAAACAGTTAATGGCTGCCCTCCTCCAACAGATGGCCACTGTGTTTGTTTTATGGGATGGTTTGGATCCATGCAGCTTTCTGCATCACCATCTTATTGCAACTGGTTGTGCTGGAGTTGGAAGAGCCACTTCCACAAGCCGATGACATGATGGTGTAATTTATACAAATAATTATCAGCATGCAGTCAAACCACTGTAATGAAAGGATTAATTTCTAGTGATTTGAAGAAAGTGTTGGAGTCAAAGTGGGAAGGTTATTACCAGTTGCTCATTCACTGATGGACTAATTTGCTTTGTATTATAATAAATTTGGTAATTGTTGAAAGAAAAAGAGTAATACATACATGCCTACTACTATTTATCTTAATAGTGCTGCGACATTAGATTGCAGCATGAATGAAAAGCTGATGTGTTTCAATGCCTTGGCAGCTTGCAGTGACCTTCAGGAGAAATGAAATGCTCTGTTGGCTGGGGAAACAATTGAGCTGAAACCAGTCAGGCGCAGTAAACTCGGAGATAGTCTTTCCAAATTAAAAGCTGTTACTAGCAGCTCAAAACAAGGCAAAAAGTCAGAATATAGCATCTTGCTGCAAGGTGATTTTATGCTCAGATTAAAGGGGAAAGAGAAAAAAGCAAAGTTCAGATCTAAAGGAATTCCCATTAACTTGAAGAATTTGGAGATTAGAATGAACATTAGCATCCAAAGGTAGCTGATGTATGAACACACTGTAGAAGCCATAATCTGTTGAAAATCACTGAGATAAATTTAGGCTACTGACCTTTTAGTGCATTAGGGCATGAAATAAATCACTGGCTGCAAGTAGTAAATTTGCTGCAATCTAAATGCTTTCCAAGTACTTCTAGCTGTAGAATTTTGCAGTCAAGAGCACTACATATATGTGGAATAACCTTTTAATATTTCGATTATGCCTGATTAGTCCTGACCCAGTCCTGCACTGTTGCATACCCCAAATTTTTATTATTACCAATGAGTATTTCAGAGAATGAGAAAGAAAAAATCAGGCTTTAAATCAATCGGCAGTGTCCTCATAAGTTAATGATTATTTACACACTGATAAAGAGTTCAGCTTAATCTCTAATAAATTTCCACAGATTTCAGCTACAGTGCTTAGAAATATATTGAGTACTAAAATTCACTTCATTGGATCTCTTTCTTTACTGGATGTGTGTTGCTTTACAGGTGGGTACCCTGGGGAGGTAAGCCCATAGCGTGGGAATGAGCTAACTACAGCTGAAAGTTCCAGTCCATGCTTCAAACATACCAGTGTTTCAGGAACAGGTGTTGTAGTCCTGCTTATTGTGCCCTCCTGACAGAGAAGAAGCTTTATTTTTGTCTGTTCTAGCAACACCATTTTAAAAGTCTCCTGAACTGCAGACAATATTCTCATCTTCTTTCTCTCCATTCCAGAGACTTCACTTTTAACAGTTTTAAAGAAAAAGAGAGACTTGATTACTTATGTTTGGAGCAAAAAGTTACATCTTCTTCTGTTCTGCATTTTCCTGACTCTGATGTCATTTAGACGTGTTTCTCTTTGCAGAAGAAATAATACTATTATCTACACAGCACACATCCATCTGTAAATGTCAAAGTGAATTCCTCAAGGTGTCAAAGCTTCATTCTTTCCTCTGATAATTGAGTTGCGTAGAGCATTGACTGGGTAAGCACGGCTTTTTCTGAGGACCTTGGAAACCACTGTTCCCTTGAAAACTCAGAGGAGGTGATGGGTTCAGCAGTTTTCAATGTAAGATTTTGGAAGAGAAAAAGACAAGTGCTGTCTCACTGCACCATGACATAATGTTGGTTTTATTTTGCTAGTCCTCATTACAGTCTCTTTGTGTGGGGAACTGGAAAACTGTGTGGAAGGAAAAATAAATTTGCTTTGTCAGCTGAAATTCAAAGCTCATTTGCTTCACCAGGTCAGCAGCAGTTCTGTGGCTCCCACCTTGGCTGGGGCAGTGAATATTTCCTCTTTCAACTGGCAAAGATTTTAGGAAGGGGGTGATGAGCTTTTAGTAAAAATTGATTTATTGAGTGTTATTCAGGGAAGGGTCCTGTATGTTAAAGATTTTAACAAATAGCAGCAATTAGATAATTATCAGATCATTTTTATAGGTTGGATTTTTTCTCTTTAATTTCCAAGGGATCTAGCCAGTCATGCCTGATTTGCAGTGTTACACACTTAGTGCATTTTCCCTTCCCTGAAATGACTATTCAAAGCATAAGCTTTTATACTGCTCAGGGGAATAGTGCTCCCCAGACAGCTCTCTTGTGAGACTTTCAGCGAATAGCACGGAGGAAGTTATTTCCTGCACATATTTCTTAGCAAACCCAGAGAGCTGAAAATTCCAGGTTTCCTTCAATTCTGAGGTTATGCTAGCATCTAAAGAGACAAAAGAGGTCAGGTGTCATGATCTGGTTGCTCCTTAAAAATACACGC
Source organism: Drymodes brunneopygia (assembly GCA_013400955.1). Taxonomy (NCBI): domain Eukaryota; kingdom Metazoa; phylum Chordata; class Aves; order Passeriformes; family Petroicidae; genus Drymodes; species Drymodes brunneopygia. The sequence goes on from VZTZ01000568.1 coordinate 154,104, forward strand.
ATACATACATACATACATACATAAAACATAAAGCTACTCAGATTAACAACAATAAGGGTAATAGGAATAGTCACATATGCCTCGTGATCTGCCCTTAATTCCTGACAATTTTGCTTGCAGTTGAGATGCCATCTTCTACTATACCTATTGCCATCCAAACTTCTTTAACTTTACACTAAGATGACATGCAATGAAGGGGTCTTTATTCCACAACATCAATTCAGAAAAAAAGAAGGAAAAGGTAAAAAACCCAACACCTTTATGTCTCATTTTTTAAATTGACTACTAGCCTGTTTTTACTTCTCAAATTCACACAATCTGTTCCTCAAGCTCTTATATTTGGCCTTTCTTCAGTGTTTGGCTTACAGTATGTCCACGGAAGTTTGGAATCCAAAACCTGCCCTCTCAGCATATTGCTGGAGTTCAGAGCTCTGTACAGCTTACTTGACTCTCTGCATAATGTTTGGCAAAGATATTTAGGTAGCATTTCCTATTTATATGGTGTTCTCAGAGTTTGGTGAAGTACAGAGTGGGAGGATCAGGAGCATGCTATTATAATAATTGACCTTGTATACAGTAATCAAGGCAATAAATAAGTTACAAGAATTGTAAGGTACACAGAAATGGCAACACAAAAGAGGAGAGGGAAAGCTAAAACAGAAAGAGCCTCTAAAAACCCAAAAGCCGAAAATCATTCTCATTGACAGCAATCAACAAATATGTATATACCTTTTATTTCAAACTAATTTTTACAGGGATAAAGAGGAATTATTTCATTCTAGTCTTCCCTGTTACTGACTTTTTTTTTTGTTTCCAGTACTCTTCTCATCTTTTTTTTTGCTTCTTTATTTTTAATCTTCTTACTCCTCATCTTTTTGGGGATATTTTTGAAGCTATGTGTAACATAAACTTTTCATGTTTGACTGTCGAACTCGGTAACAGCTGTGCATTATCAAAACTTTATCAAAGTTTGAGATTACCAGGTATTGATTTTCGGTGACTATAACATTACAGGAAAGCAAGGGGTTTATCTGCAATTTTTCAGAAATACATGTGTCCTGTCTGGCAATGGGTGAGGGACAAAGGAGTGATTTCCTGTTAGGGGACCATGTGCTGGTCTTACTGGGGAAAATATTTACACTTATAAAGTCATCATAAACAGAAAGTTTGGTAGTCAATATGTTATTTATTGGATAAACAAATCACTACTAAATCTTCAGGGTCTGCAATACAAAAGAGACACATCACTCTCTGTGTTATTTAGTTTCTCTTAAGCAATTTTACCAATATCCTTTTTCAAAAGCACAGGATACGGCCAATAAAAGAAGGCCACAAACTGTGACATAGCTCATTAAAAACTGAGAGTCTACTTAAAGTTCAAAAGAATGTTTGTCCCAAAAAATTGTATCAAGTATACATAATTTTTCTGACATTGAAAATGTCAGAACTATTCACAGCAGCTGGAAGAGCACAACCCAAACAATAAAATTGATTTTTTTCTGTATGCCCAGCTTCACATAACCCTAAAATTCCAAATTTTGTGCGGTCCTGAACATAGGCATTTTCAAATCAATATCTCAATATGTGCCTGTTTGGGTAAAGAAAAATTTAGGTATATAAACTTCTAGGGGTTTAAAATCTTCTTGTAGATGTTTCTGGTACATTAAGTATGTTACAATCTTGAATAATTCTATAAAGAGGAACACCATTAACACAAATGCTGATGCTGTCCTTGTTCTTGCCCACGTACAGTAGGTGAATCACATGGAGGGTGTATTCTATGCTCCAAGGGGACATGGAATGCATACAGTACGCCTTTAAAAAACTTGCTTTATTTATTGATGAAAATACCTTATTTTTATGACCATGTTTATTAATTTAAATAAAAGTGCTTCCATGTATGCATTGCAAGTGTTCTTTTGAAATCACAGCAGAGGCTGCTGCACACTCCATTATTTAAACCTGCTCTACTTTTGCTTTGGCCTCTTTGTTGTCTTCCGTGAATTCTTTCCCCATCTATCATCTGTTGTATTCACTTTCTTTTCTGGAGGAGATTTATCCATTTGCTCTTACTGATCTGGAAACAGGGATTCAGTAGTGCAAATTCAAAAAGCTCAATTAAAGTCAGGGCACTTTGCCTCACTGTGTTGACTGTACACTGCTATTTGCTCTTCAATGTGAAGCATGGCTGGGCCCATTTAGCACTGAGAGGGAAACAGGAGATTCCTGTTTTAATACAAGCCAAGGAATTATGGTGAAACAGTTGGCAGAAGTCAATCTACAAAAACTGGAGGAGCAGAAAGGCTTAATTTAGTCCTTTTGTCACTATAAAAAAAATGGTGGGATTCCAAGAAAAAAACAGCCACCTTCAGCCAAGACCAATATTTCATTTCAGAAGAAGAGGAAGAGAACAAGAAGATACTGTCTTCCTCTCTCCTGTCAGTCAGAACCCTTCCCAAAAACTTCATGAGTCCTTCCTGGAGTCACTCATACCTATTGCTCTCCTCAGTGAGCCTTCTTTGCCATGCTGATAGACTTTCTAGTCACTCTTTGCAGCTTAAATGTGACCTTTGAAGCTCCAGCTCACGACTGCAGAGAGCTAATTTATTTATTTCTAATTTCCTGTTCTTTAAGCTCTGTCTCTGTTTTAGATGCAGTAGTTTAAAACCTACATTTCCCTGAATCCAAAATGAGCAGTGGGCAGTATCCAAAAGGGTTCTAAATATGAAAAGAAAATTGAATTCATCATTTAGCTGCACTAATTAAAAATTTTTATTTGTTCAAGTGCCTTCATTGTTTATTTTAATATCAATATTTTATTAGGCATTGAGAAAAGAAACTGCAGTTCTTGGTAAAATGCAAATTCACTTTTGTTGCTTTAAATAAAAATGCAAATTCCTTCTTCCCACTTATCTCTTCAAAAAGAGAACACAGCAAAAAAAAAAGAAAAATATTCTTTCTACCACTTGCATTTCCTTCTCTGTCCTTGGCCATACAGGACAGTTACATAGATACAAAACAAAAACATTAATTAAAATTACCTTGGTAAATAGGTAAAAATCTACCTGTGGACATTGTTTTCATCTTAGCTGTGTATTTTATGATACAGCAGGGGTCAGATTTATGAATGAAATCACCCCTTCACTGATATAAAGTGATGGACATATGAAAACAGACACAGAGGTCAAGGCATAAACTAAATCACTTCACTTTGAAGTGATGAAAAAAAAATTCTTAGATTAACCCTCATTTAGGGCAGTGTGGGTGCCTACCTCTTCATGAAGCTGCTTCATAACTCTAAAGAATTTGAAGCTCTTCAGGGAAACGATGTCATCCCTTGTCAGAAATTAATATATTCATATGCTTGAAGCATAAAGGATATGTCCATAGTGCAGCTACACAGACAATTTCAGTGTAGCATGTAGGCACAGATCTAGGATTAAACTTTATGGACTACTGCTAAATTATATTGGTAATGGCAACATAAACCTTGGGACAGGGTAATTTACCCTACTTGGGTGAAGCATTTAGGCACACTCTGTTTTAATGTCCATGCAGGTGCCTATCTCAATATAACTGTCAGCTTTGACATATTAGCGAGTGACCGGGTGACAATATGTTACCAGGCATCAGTGGCTCCATGATAACTGTGTGTTGTGCATGCTCCATTTCCTCGTGATAAATGGGAGGTATTTGATATGGGTTGCCCTCCTTAAGGAGAGTGAGCTTCTTGACATGTAAGGAGGATTCTGCTGCGGAGTAAGATAATGCGTAGGAACATCACAGCAGCTGATTCCCAGGACTGCATTTTTGTGTTAAAGATTTATGTGAGATTTAAATCCAGTCTGAGTCAAATCAGTGCAATTCTGCCCTGCAGGTGGAACCTTAAGATTACTACATTAGTACACACTAAAATCTGTATTGGTACAATCTATGATTTAAACAGTCACCCAGTGGTAAGTGTAAGTGGGCATATATTAGTTCTATCCCACCTGGAAAGGGAATAAGTCACACCAGTCTAAGGCCAAATTTACTTTACAGGTTTTACTGGCATATTTATATTAGCCAAAAGCCTGACAATGTACACTAGTAGGCACAACTGTACGAGTGAAGGTACCTAATAGTATGTAAAAAAGGCATTAAGTTAAGAATCTTAAGGTTTTGTCAGCAGTAATCTACATTCAGAGTTGTTAGTCTTCTGGTCATTCTAGATATAACACCCTTAATCAAAACTGTAAAGAAGGCAGAAGTTTTAGTTTAAAAAGTCAACCAAAACTATTTTGACAGTATATGTTGTTCTGTTCAAGGAGCTGGCTTAAGCTGTACCTGCAAAGAAAGCTATTTTATCAGAGTGATCTATTTCTGTACTACAAATGAGTGGCTTGTGTAATTCTATCAGTGCAGCTCTTATCACCAAACCTGCTAAGTGCAGCCAGGCTCTCAAGATAACTTATTTATCATAGGAAGAGTGTTCTGGAGTAAAGTATACTCGCTGGAATACAGTTTTGCTGATTTAAATTGCCTTGTCAAGAGAAGTATTTTGCTTGTCATATTCTACCACGAACAATTCTTACATTGGCCCTGACCTGAAAAACTTTTTACTGTGTAAGTGGTCTTATCAGGTCTTATACCAATATATCACTTTCACTAAAAAAGTTAAGTAATAACTGCAATGTCCATGTAAAGTTCTAAAAAAAAAAAAAAAGGTCTATAAAAAATGTTCTACTAACAAAAATTCTGTCTAGGCCAATATTTAGGCTCCAATTTTTTTTTCTTTGGAAGTTGTGAGTGGTTGCTTGGGTTTTTTTTTCATGAGCACTTACCTTTCTGATCCGGTCCTCATGGTTAACTTTAATGCCATATAGGTTTGTTGGGGTTTTTTAACTGGAATATATAAAATTTTATTTTTACTGCACCCAAGGTTCTGATCCCCTCTGCTGTATCTTCCTTTACCTGCGGTCATATCCATGTGCCGCATCCTGAGAATTCCAAATTTACATTCAAATTCTCTGCAGCACAATTTTCACATAGCTATCTTGACAGATAGAGGTATAGCATAGATAAAACTCTAAAATTACTTAGGTTCTTAAAGTTTGGTTTGGTTTGGTTTGGTTTGGTTTGGTTTGGTTTGGTTTGGTTTGGTTTGGTTTGGGCTTTTTTAAATAGCATAATCTACAGACCTAACTTAATTGTAAATTAAAAAATGCTCAAAGCAAACCTGTCTCTTCAGACATGTTTATTTTGGGATTTTACCGATTCCCTTTGCTATATTGTGTATTTCTTCTTCATTTCTATCCAGAATTTATCAGCTATTGCTTTCAGGATCCTCAGGAATCATGTCATTCAGTGTTTTTGCCTTAGCTGAGGTGTGTCAGACTAAGCTAACAGTGTTATTATTCAACATAATTTTACTCAGTTTTTCTAAAAGATAAGTTACTTTATCTCACATTTATCAAGTTCAAAAGAGTGACATCCTCCATCTTCACAATGGAACAAAGAGTGAGGACGCTGTAGTTATTGTATCATGTTGAAAATGAACATTCCATATAAAGATTCCCTGATGTTGACATTGCTGATACATACCTGAAATGTATTTATAATCAACTATGTAACATTGAAGAGTTACTGTATTCTCACATGCATCCCATATCTCAGAAAACCTACACTCCTACAAAAGCATCAGCAATTTGATGCTTACCTTTGCATAACCTGTATGAAATTAGGAGTGTAGCTAGGGTACTTTTCAGAAAGAGGGAGAACTCAGTAATAGTCATCTTCTTTTTCTACTGTAAGTTCAGATGTATTAAAATGCTGTACTTGGCAACCACCTTTGCTTGAGTATTTAGTAATACAGATAGGCAGCATTCACATGATGCTAACAGGATCACAGGAAAAATAAATTTGATATTTTTTTATAGATACAGGAACTATTTGTTCTTCTATATTCTTAAGAACTCTTCATAGATGGTAAACATTTTTTAAATAGCTAGTCTTCATGTAAGTTTCCTGTTGAGTAGGCAGCCTTTTCTCCTGGAAGGAAGTATGGAAAATATGGAAAAATGAGTTCATGGACAGCTGTCCAGGATCTCTTAATTCAAGGAGAGAAAATATAACATGCTTAAAACTTATGTGAGAATTAAATGGTGTCATTTCTAGTTAAGCTTCCATAGATTTAGCAGCAGCATACTTCATATGAGCACAGTTAAATGTAAAGAATAATCCTTAATCTCTTAGGAGTGTTTTTAACAGTCCAGAGAGATTAATGGTAGCAGTTTCGCTCAGCTATTTTGGTTCAATCAAATGTTTAACTTGTTTTTGGCCGTGCAAGTAAATTTTATTCTAATGGCAATGTGGAGACATAAATGCCCTATAATTATAGGGCTCTATGACATTAGTATTGTAAAAAGTCAAGATGCCACTAATAGAAAGAATTTTGGCAGAATGCACAAGCTAAGAAAAACCCTAATTTTATCTGAAGATACTGTCTATAAGACCAGCCTTTTGAGTTCTCTTAGGCCAATGTCTCCCAGTTGCAAGTCTGACAATGTGCTGACAGTACAACCTGTTCAAAACAAGGACAGCTTTTTGTGAATTGCAAAAAATGAAGAGATTTCATGGAGATCAGTTATAACTAGATTTTTAGCAAAAGCTTTATACATATTACTGTTATTATTAAGGCATGCTTCATTTAAAAGAATCCCTTTATAGAGAGTTCTAGGTATTGTGAGCTGCAAATTGTTTGAATAAACCAGCCAATGCAAATTGTTTCTGACACTGCAGGTAGTTTTTAATCTACCTCCCTACTCTACTGTAAAGTTCAGCTTGTTCAGTGAGTTCAAGGAAGGCACTGGGGGTCAAACCAAACAGTTAATAGGCTAAAGAAGACAGTGCTTCCTCATGGGTGCAACTACTCTGCTGTATGAAGCACAGAAATTAACTTGTAGATGAGTTCAAGTACACTCTCATGCTCTGAGCCTGGGCAAGCCTCGCTTGTTTCTTCCTATAACGAGGACCTGTCACTACACTGGTGGTGCTGCTGCTGACACACAGAGTACACTTGGCAGGGCAGCCTCACTTGAACTTCTCAAAAGCCACAGGATAGTGTCCCATCAATAAATTGGTTTGATTTGGTGGCTGTTTAATTAGTCATGTATACCAGTCAAAGATCCCTGGAGTTCTTCTAGAGTAAGAGTCAATTTCTTAATTTCTAGTTAAGATTTTGATGGTACCACTTCACACAACAGTCACTGCACACAATGAATCCCCATTCCTGTCATCATATCCTAAAATAACTTCAATATTTAAGGTCTGGTTTGTTAGTTGGCTTTTCTCCCTGCACAAAAATACTTGATTGTAGAATGAAGATGATTATGGAGTCCATGGAAAACACTGAATATTGGAATGTGTTTTTTTGAATGGAGGAGTGGGATTTAATCAGGATATAGAAGCATTTTCTTTTGAGACACTGTTCTGACATGAAATTTGTCCTGTCATTAAGGTCTGAAGGAGAGAGTAGAAGCATATTTATGTCAGTTATTGCACTTTCACAAAACTACCAACTCTGACATTTACACCAACAGTCCCAGTGTAAAGACACATGGACATACAAATATACACACTCAAAACACCCCTACTGTGGGAGTGGTATTCCAGGAAATGCCAGAATTAAGGTGTTTATGACATCTTCATTCACTTCACCAGGGTGTGTACAAGGACACAGGAATCACACAACCACAGCCTGATTTCTGTGCACTAATCCAGGGAAGAGAAGAGCATCATATGCAGCTGCATGGGGTAGCTCTTTGTCCTCATGGTTCAGCATGCCTTTACCCAGAACTGTGCACCAGCTATTTTTATTTTTAATATAATAGTGTGTTTTTTCTTGTGTTTTTCCCTACTCACATATTCCTTACCATTTTGCCTGATTGATTCACAAATATTAATATTTGCAAATATTCTTCTTCACAAAGACCTGCAAAATGGGAAGTACTAGTTCAAATTTATAGGTTAAAAATTTATACATAGGGAGATTAAAATTAAAATCTTCCACTGATTTAGGAAGTACTGTTTGAGATGTTGAAAAACTAGGTCTTTTGCAGCATTATACAGCAGTTTCATTAATCAAAACTCAACATTATTTGCACCTGCTACTTTCAGAATTTCTGCAAATCTGATACCACAGTGATGTGAACAAGGAAAAATTGAGTAAAGATCAATCTGATTTAAACAACTCTCAGATATTCACATACAAATTCTGTGACTTAATCATATCTCCAGAGTGGTTTTGCCATTAAAATATGTTCTATTGGAATTCTGGAATCATTTGCCTTATTCCTAAGTGCATTCCATCTTCCATAGGAGGTGAAGCAAAACCAATTCTCAGTCTTCTCTGCATGTTCCAGAATGTATGCTGCTTGTACAGCAAGTCTGTCACCAAATCAGACAAGGCTCTTATTGAAATAGAAAACAAAAATAAAATGTGAAGATTTTGATCTTATGGCATCATGAAGCCACTTAAGTGTATCTCAACAGACCTGAGACACTTCATATTGCCTTTTTATTTGGGAATATTTATCTATATACAGATAGCAAGACTCCTGTAGCCCAATAGAACTTTGGGTTCTATAGCATTCTAGAAGTTACAGGTATGATCATTATAGATCAGCATTACAGGAGAAAGAAGCACAGATTGCCAGGTGATTTGACAGATCACCTTGACAGCCATTTTAGGCTATATTCCCAGATTTCTGGATGCTATTCCCTAGACCTTATTGGCTTTCTCTTAGTGCAGCTTGTTGGTCTCTCTTGTCTTGATATATTCCCATGTCTTATCACATTGTGAGGTGTCTTTCTCAGACCCTCTCCAATATCAGTTTTGCTGACCAGATGCCTTTTATCTACTTCTTCACCTATCTAGTTTTTCTTTTTCTTTTCTCATTTTGCCCTTTCTCTCTTCTTCCTCAGCATCTTCAGCTTGAAGGTTGTCATGGACACCCCATTCCAAATTCTTTATCCTGTTCCTCTCTTAACTTAGATTCCTGGCCCCACATCTACTTCATGCTTGGTTTTCCATCTATTCTTGTTGAATATACCTCTGAGGCCCATTGTTACCCAGTAAATCCCAGTCATTTAATGGATCCAAACTGGAAACCCTCTCCTCATCCTGTCTCCTATCCTTCTGGCTCAGCTGTCCTGTTGACATCCTGCTGTTCCCTTCCCACATCATTCGTTCATGTTTCCTCCTCATCCCCAAACATTCAGATGTTTTTCCTGCTACACAGCTGCTCCTCCATCACCACATGCCCAAGCACAATGTGTGCCTACCTCTTGCCTGCTTGTCACCTGAACTAGGTGGCTTTCTCCCACCAAGCTGACTGGGATGCCAGCTCATGTCACAGGCTCATGTCACGGAGGGTGGGATGAGCCACACTACAATCTAAAGCTGATTCATGCCAAGTAAGAACAAGAACACCAAGAAAAAAAACAAAACCAAAAACAAAACAAAACAGCTAAAAATCTAACCTGCTACGTATATGAGTATTGATTTTTTTTCCAATGAAAATATTTGTTTTCATGTGAGAAAAAGTAATAGACACATCTTTAGCACTATGCTCATATCTGTACAATATTTGGGGGATCTTCTTCCCAAACCATTGGGGACTCTAAAATCCAAAAACTTATTTGTCCCCACAGGCATTCATTATTTGTTTTTTTCTATTTGTTTGTTTAGTGTTTGTTTTAGCATTGGTGTTTCCTAAGTCTCTTTCTTTGAAAGGGCTGGAATATACTGAAATGTTTCATTCTGAGACAGACACTTAGGATGAATGCTCTAAGCCCCTATTATTCAAATCCAGGGAGCTTACAAACAACAGAAATTAAGATTTTTCGAAGGAAAGTATTTGGCAACTTTACATTTTCTGATATTGAAGCAAATTTCAGACTGTAACCTGATTAATAGCTGCAGAGTTAATAAGTATGCAGAAAACACGAAAAGAATCGATCAGCTCTCTATGGAATCTTTGGAACTGCTTAGTAGCTTTGGCACAAATTTATAATATGCTGTTGCTTTTTAAAATGCTGTACACACAAGAGAAGACTGGAGAAATAATCCTGTTCCACTTATGATATTCTTTATTTTCTTTCTCTCTTTTCCTTCCTTCCTTCCTCCCTCCCTCCCTCCCTTCTTCCCTTTCTCCATCCCTTCTTTCCCTGCCTTTGTCCTTCTTTCCCTTCTTTCCTTTTTTTTCCCTCCCCTTGGAATCTAACACCTGAAGAGTATCATTCAGGCTTTTTGTATTTATGAATCTGTTCCCTTTTGGCTTTCATTTCTTCAGGCACTAACTTAGTACAAATTGTTTCAGTAAACAAGAATATGACACTGCAAGTGAAAATCTGTATTTTTGGGGTAAGATATAAGCAATATGAAAAACAGAGCATGAGGAAGCTTGCACAGTTCTAAAATCTGGTGAGTGTTTATTTTTTCATCACCTAATAATGAAAAATCATTTATCAGTAGTATCCAATATATTTTTGAGTTTATGTTCTTAATATGTAAGAGGATATGAAATTACATCCATTATTTATATGGAAAAAGTCCAGACTTAAATAGTTGGCTCATTCTTGTATGAATCCTAAAAATAATAATCCTATTATCCTAATTATCCTATTAATAAATCCTATTCTTCTCCTAAACACCTAGCACTTCTGAAACTGTTTTAAGAATTCAAAGCAGCCTCAAATGACCAGACCAGTTTTGCTTGTATAATAATCATAGAATCGTAGAGTATTTCAGGTTGGAATTGATCCAGCTAGGATTCTGGAGTCCAACTAACTGCTTCTCAAAGGGCTACCTAAAACTAAACCGTGTGAGTAACAGAATCCTGAAGACGCTCCTTGAACTCTGACAGGCTTGTGCCGTGACTTCCCTATGGATCCTGTTTCAATGACTGACCAGCCTCTCAGTAAATAGTCTTTTTCTCACGTCCTATCTGAACATCCCTTGATGCACCATCATTCTATTTCCACATGCCTAAATAAATTCTGTTTAAAAAAATATTATTAACTAAAGATTTGGTCTCTAGGGAAAAATATCTCACTGGAAAAGGTTTAATGTTTCAAAAAATGCATTCTCATTGGCTTCATAAACTATATGACAGCTATGAAAGGTGGAGTGTACCTCCAAATTGGCTCAAACCTCTCCAGATGAAACATTAAAATGCTTGACTATCCTATCCTATGGTGTTCATTTTGAGTATTTCAAATATGAATATCTTTGAGTCTCCAAAGTACCCTGATTTTTCAAGAACTGCCTGTCTCCACTTTGAGCCTTTAATTCAGCCCCAAGCCTCCTGGAATGAGCACCCAGCTCTGCAAAGCTGCTGTTTGACAGACTATAGCAAATTGCCTGCTTAATTACAGTGAGTTTCTACAATTCCATACCACTGACATTGACATAAGCCAAGTACACATAAATGTGAATGTTCAAGTTCAAAACATTTTAGATTCTTTTGCTTTAAGATTAAGTAGCTCTTGCTTAATGGTTTTATTATCCCTTTGCTAAAAGGAGTATTCCTGGAGATAGAGAATCCATAAAAAGATGCAATATTCTAACACATTTTTGCTACTTCCAACAAAACTACATTAAAAAACTTTTTTTTTTTTTTTATTTTGGAGATATACTGTGAATATAGATATAACCAGACATTGACAACATTTCAGAACAATCCACCAACTGGTAGAAAACAAAGCTGTAGTACCCAAACTCCCAAGCTCAGACAAGCTGTGCACATCCTGACAGGCTCATGTCTAATCTGTTCTTAGAAATCTTCACCAAAGAAGACTATACAACTTCCCTAAGGAGTCTAATCTGCCTCCTGTCTACACCATCCACAAGTCTAAAGAAATGCCTGAATTGTCTCTAGTTTCTTCATGCTCCTGTTCTGTCAGGAGCATATCACGTGTAAGATGTCTCCCTGCCTCCCCACAAGTGGCCATACATTCCTGCCTCCCTTTGAGCCCTGACATTTATTTATCCAATTCTGCAGTTTTTTGCTCCAACTATAAATCAGACTGATGAAATGGCATGTTTTTATTTAAAGACTTGACTTTTTTTTTTTTTGAGTGCTTCATTTTGCAAGTCCAGTTTAGAGGTCAGCCATGTGAAGAGCAAAATCAGCATAACTGAGAGGAGACAAATCTCCTAGGGGGAACTAGAATGAATGGCTAAATGTAGAGAAGATGGATTGTGTTTGGGCTGTTAAAAATGGCATAGTTAATGCTAAACTGCAGTCTGCAGGTCATCATCACAGGATCAGCTCCTTACTTGCTTTCCTATTCCCAGTGGTTTCTTGATCAGAAGTTGAATTTAAAATAGGAAGTAGTCAGGAGGTGAGGTCATATTATGATGGAAGAAAGATGATGGAGCTGAGCCAACATAACTGCATAGATAACATGAAAGGTGTGGTTCCCAAACTATCTGCTTGCTCACTTTTCCCTCTCTTTTGTCTAGCCTCAGTTACTCCTTGCCCCTTTTTCCACTTGTCTTACCCCCTCCCTTGGATGACTTCTAGTGTGCCTCCAGCCTCCCAGTGCTTCTACTATGGTCAGTAACCCGGTAAAAATGTACTTGCCCTTTTTGCTGGGACAATGGACTGTCCTGGTTCAGCAAACTCTCAGATGAGCAGCAGCAGCTGAGTCTGTGCCATAGGTGGGGTAGGAGAAGGAAACTGCCCCGTCACTGTGTGTACCTGTCCCATCAGAGGGGTTTTAAAGTCCCTTACACCATAGGAAATATCAAAATGTTATTTATTCCTTGTGCTAAATAAAGCATGTGCCAAGGATGGTGCCTTACTTGCATGGCTTTTCACAAGCAAAGCCTCAGGATCTGTAAAGCTGTGGCTGCTGGGGTTGCAATTTAGTTCTGTCATGCTCCATTCTCATTTTTTTGACTAGGCTCATTGAATTCAAATAAACTCAGCTGAGTTAATAAGTATTCACACTGGAAAAAAGGGGGTCTAGAAAGGGTCATTATTTTAATCAATAGAATGAACTTCATTTTCCTTAAGTCTAACAGAAACCTGCAAAACAGGCAAAAACACAAAGCAGCCCAAGAAAAATACAGAACATAAAAAATAAACAGCAGTGTTTGAAAAAAAAATATGGGGCAAACCTTGCCTTATTTCTTTCCCTGAAGGCAGTGACAGATTTGAGTTTGAGCCCAGGTCTGTCCCTGAGATAAAAGTCAGCATACCCTTGCTCTCCACTTGGGGTCTTGGTAGGTGTGTGGCCTCCCTCATCCTGTTAGAGAGAGGAGAAAAAACACAAGTCATCAGGAAAGGACAAATGCTGAGAAGAAAACCTCACTCAGAGTGTTATTAAAGCATCTTACTGTAAGAATGCCTTAGTTAGGGTAGACCTGGACTTTGATGCTGGAGCTTTTATACAGTTTGTTGTTCTAAAAATAGAAGTAATTTGCAGAGACCAACACTGAAAATCCTCCTTCCCCTCAATTCCATTTTTAAGTGTAAATACATATGTAAATATATATGTAAATATAGATGTAAATAAGTTTTTCATTAGTGCTCAAATTTTTTTCATCTATTCCGAAACATCTGGAACCATAACCTGTGTCCTCCAGGTGTTTAGACTACTTAATTTTAACTGAAACAAAACAAATGCATATACCAGAGGATACATATAACTTCCTGTCAGATATATTCTTGTATGAATGATTAATGAAGTGCTCTTTTCTTCTTACTATTTAGCTCCATGTTGGCAGCCTCAACAGCAAAAGGTTATAGTCATTATTTATGTGGCTGATATTTCACATTTGTTTTCAAGCTTGGGAAAAGTGGATTTCACATTTGGAAAACAATAACTAGCCATAGTTACTCATTTACTATTTCTCCCCTTTAAAATTTTTGTTAAAATTAGATTGGTATTCGGGTTTGCTCATGCTACAGAATTATTGCCTTTTCTAGGACTGATTATACATACAATAAGATTTTTTTTAAAAATGTATATCTTGTTGAAATACCGAGAGTGTAGATATTTTTGCTGAATTTACGAAAAGGAATCTGTACTTATATTGTATTTTTCTATTAAAATACTGCATTGTGTAGTAGGAAAAGAATACAGTTTCAAATTCAGTTATATAATCTATAGCATTTTTTCTAGTAGGGTTTGTACCGAACAAACAAAACTTTTCTGTAGTGAAGAACTGCTCATTAAACATCCTCCTCTCAGTTTATAACTTTCAGAAACCAAATCCACTTCTGCTTAGGATTGTCATATTCTTCTGACTAAATTCAAAGTTTGAATTTTACCCTTAGAGCAAAATATTGTTCCATTGACTTAATTATTATTATATGTCCTGAATTAATCAATGCAAGAACATTCCTTCTAAGAAATGTTCTTGTTTTTAATGACTATCCATAAATTTTGAAGATTTTTCCCTCAGTGCAAGTGTACACCACTGTCAGTTCTTCAAACACTCTTCATGGTACATCTAAAGAGAAAAGTTATTTTCAGTGTTGCAGAATAGTAAGATCCCTTCTTCCTAGTTGCTTCTACAGGGCTGTAGAAACAAGCAGAAGTCAACTGTAGTCATTGTGAACGCTTGCTAATAAAAGTGGATTCCTAGTACCTGCACAACCAAAGAGTACTAATATATTGTCTCTAATCTAACATTTTATACTGTAAAATACCAATCATGAGACAGTATGAATTTCCTTAGATATAGAACAGATATACAGCATAAGCATTTTCTTAGTTAAGTCGGTTTCCTGAAGTCTGGGTGTGTATCAGTATATAAAAGGCTGGCGAAAATAGTTTTTTCTTTATTTTGCTGTCTAATCTGATTGGATTCTTCTTAATGCAGGATCAGCTTTATGCATAGTTCAAGGTAACAGCTATAGTTTGTAGAGGCCTTTAGAATTATACTCGATTCCTTTAATATGTTTTTCTTGTCTGTATCTGAAAGAAATCTTTGAACCTTCCTTTTTAGGTCTTATCAACTGCTAATTATTCTGAGCCTACAAAAAGAACAATAACAAAGTATTTGTCATTTTCAGCCTCCAGAATGATATACAGCAGTTATTGTTTTGGGTACAGTGAACACTTTTAAAAGCTGATTCATGTGGTGTTTAGCATATCTTTTTAGAATGCTCTTTTGAATGTCAATTAGACTGAACCAGAAAATTTAACAGCGATAGCTAAGTGTAAGAAAGGATTTACGAGTATTATATATATCTTATGTCAACATGTCATTGCACACGTGTGAAACAGAGAAGAGACTGAAGGTTAAAGAGAAGAATGATTTGCAATTGCCTACTGAATTTTAGTAAGAAGTAAGAGTAAACTAGAAAGCTGCACCACCATAGAGAGTCTTCAACAATTTATGTACTCATGAAGACTGACAATAACTGTGCTGTTTTTAATTTCAACACAAGTTGATCCTTGCTATTCTAAACTGAAAGCTAAAAGGAGTTCTGAATAGAAAGCATAAATTAATGAAAGCAGAAGACATTGAAACAGGATTGAAAACTGGAGAAAATAACAGTCAAATTCATATTATTTATTCCATTTTAGGTTAACACTCCTTGTAGTAGCACAGAGAAAAGTTGATGCTTACAAAGGAGTCCATTTTACACTACCCGTTACAAGATCTGCAACACCACTCTGCCAGGCTACATGAGAGAAGACTTATCTGTGATTAAGAGTCTGTCTTCAAGAAGTTCTTGGTCTGTTTCTTCTGTATTTAACTCGGAGAGGTGGCCTTTTCCTGGTGTCAATCACTGCACTGCACACAGCTGTTAAGAAAGGCATAGCAGAGTCTACTGTTTACTTTACCAGCAGTGGAGCTGGGATAAGATTCTGATGGAAAGTACCCTATAATTTATCAGATACTCTCTCTGATATCTGAATTTTCAAAGTTGTCTCAAGATAAAGATCTGTGTAGAGAAAGATACAACTTTTTCACAGCAAAGAATTTAATTTTAATGAAATGCATGTTTGATTTTACTCATTCAGACTGGTTGATGTCCTTGGTCTTTACAACTATTTTACAATATAGATGAAATTTAAAACAAACAGACAAACAAACAAAAAAAGAGCCAAAAATAAAAAAACCTCACAGCAGTCTGAAAATTAAGAGTACCAGTAAGAATATCTACAGAACTAATAAATCTTAGAGTCTTTTTGTGGTTCTGATCATTAGTAATACCCACTTCAGAGTTTCACACATAACATTTAACTGTCTTAAAATTTTAGGTGACACAAGCCTTATAGTTATACTGTATCTAACATCACAAATGTCCTGATGAACCAGGTTCTGAACTCAGTATTTCTTCTTCAAACATAGTCAAAACTTCAGAATTTGATCCATTCTTTATTTAAAAAAAGCCATCTTTGAAGTGGTAGTTATTGCTGATGTCTTGTTAGGGGATGGATAAATCACATTAAAAACACCAAAACTTTGCAACTTTTTCTGGGAATTCTCATCCTAATCTATGATGACTATAGTGCATGTGCTGGTTTTAGAATGCACATATACTTTGGCATTTCGAGCAATCAATATGAAGCCTAGTAACACTAATTATTTTTTTATTGATAATCCGACAGCTACTCAGTGGATTTTGGATCTTTCGATAAAATGTGTTGTTGGGATTCTCTCAGAGTTCAGAAGACTGTGAGAATGCCAAAATGCACAAATATAATAAAATTTAAAGGTCATAAAATGTTGTAAAAGTGGCTGAAATGGTTGTCTAGTATGTAAAAAATATAAGAGCATTCCAACTTCTGAGTATATTAAAATCCAACTATAAGTGATTGCATTTTATCTTATCTCAGAAATCAAATCTTGCAGCAGGGCAGAAAACTAAAATATTTTCTGAGAGAAGTTAACTAATGGAAACAACCAAGGGAAAGTGATGAGCTTCCACATTAAGAGGCATAAAAACCTGGATCTATTGAAAATGTGTGGAAGCCAATATATAATCTAACAATGTGTAGACACCTGCAGACTAGATGTGTCCTGGAGACAGGCATGTGGCTGCACAGAGGATGCTGCTCAGGGGACTTCAGTTTGCCTTATCTGAAGTCCCAAGAGAAGTGGGACAGGGAAGAAAAAGAAAAAAAGAACATTTTTACAAAGCTTGTGAAAAGAGGTTTAGGGGTTAAAGGACAGAGAGGCCTGCGGAATGGAAGCCTAAAGGTAAAAACAAAATGCAGGAAAGAAAAATTTAATGAGAATGCATTCATAAGAGGAGCACGAAGGATGATAATAGTTCAGTCTATCAAAAAAAAGCAAAGACACATGAAAATATACTAGAGCACATAGTGCAGGAATAAAGAAAAAGAACTAGAAGTTGCATTAAAATAACAAGATATGATGCCATTTGTACAAGAGAGACATACCAATTACCTCTTTTAATTCAAATTGCATAAATATTACAATAAAAGATTAATTTTTCCAAGGACAGACAGTGGAACAAGGGACATATGCTTTGTCTAGTACATCACATTTTGACTTCAGACTTAGATCCCTAGAAGACTGTAGACCAAATGCAGACCAGATGGATAAAACTTTTTGAGAATATTTTTTATAATATGTGGCAGAATTGCCCACTGGTAGTTGAGGCTTTTGACTGTGGGTAGAGAGTGCTGCAGGGATATGATGTCCAGCAGTTTCTAAGAATGTGTCTGTGAGAAGAATTCAGTACAAAATTTCAAGAAAGTATTTGAGGGAGGCATTTTTCTGGACTGATTCCAGCCAACAGAAGAATATTCACTGATACTATAAGGGCTGAAGATAACACGAATGAGAATGACAGCAAATTGACAGAGTTCACAGCTTTTCAGAAAATAGCCCAGAGAGCAGAATAACAGACAAAAATGAGCAGGCAGTGAGCAAACACTGAGATTTGAGAAGTAAGCTTAAGGGGAAAGGAGGTAGGTGGAAAAGAAGTTTTCAACAAATAATTTTAAAAGTACAAGTTGAAATTGTTCCACTCTTATGGAAATAGAGAAAGGACCTAATATGGCTAAATCCAAGGCTGTTTAGTGACTACCAGACAAGCAGAAAAATTAAGGAAAGGGAAAAATAGATTGAATTGCCACTAACAAAATGTAGGAATAAAGCAAAGACCACGGAGATACTGTACACAGAGCTAGGAAGAACACAAAAGCCTCTCTCTCTCAGAAAAAAAAAAGTTTTAAAGTATATTTGTAATAAAGTTGACAAGTAAAAGCTGAACTTAAAAAGGAGAGAAAATTTACTAGTGGATAGTTCTTGGAGGGCCAAAGAGTGCAATATTGTCCCAAATATATTGACTACTGTGATGTCAGTCTGATAACAGAAAGATGAGCAGAAATCAGCACACTTTTCTGAAAAAGAGATTTTATTTAATTTTGTTCTTACAGAACAGTGGGGCCCATCAAAAATGGAAATGCTTTCGTGAAGTTCATGACATGATCTCACATGATGTTTTAAAAAATTATTTTTTTCCGATGAAGTCATAATAAAGTTACAATAAATATATAAGCATGTCTAGATATTTCTGTTTGATTGAAGGATATAAAATAACTACCTTGCAAATATAATATTAAAAAATTAATTATTTCAAAACTCATGTCAGATTTTTAAAAAATCTAGATAAAATGAGTTTAAGTATCATTTACATAATTTTAGAAGTTGTCCATTTTAAATTGAGAGCGTAGAATAAATGTTCATTTGCTTTGTCACACGTATATGGACATCTGTGAATATGTAACTGAAGTGAATTGCATTCCTCTAAGACACCTGAATTGGAATTGGAAACTTCTATCTCCTTTAGTCCAGCTGAGCCCATCAAACAAGCTAGACATACTTTGAAGTGGATGTATCGGTGTGAAATTTTGTAGTGCTTGTGTATACTTGCTAAGCATTACTGGGACAGAGTAATCCCAAATATTGAATTCTTTTTTCTTTGGAACAGTTGTAACATCACTTTTCCTGTCTAGTATATGGGATTTGTCTAAAAGAATATAGTTCTGAACTCAGGTGGCCTGTAATACGTTTCACAGGAAAATCACTCCATCTCCTTTTTTTTCTGAATCAGATCCACATCCCATTTTATAGAGGTGAGATGCAAGTAATTTAAATCAAGGCTTTTCAGATTTTTAGATATGTATTGGACCATATAATTGATTTGTTGTAGATGAAGTCAAAGTCCAGCGATATCGAAATCTGACAAAGGTCCCCCACTCCTTTTTTTCAGCCTGATCTTGAAGTCATTTCTATAATACCTTGATATCTCTGATGTCATAAGGTACAAGTCAGAGTCATAAATTGAGCCAATGTATTGGTGGCAGCAGAAAATGTCTTTCATCATCTGAAAGACAACTCTGTTTGGGATCATTCATTGGAGGTATGCTATATTTTTTTTAATTTTCCTTTAACTTTGCAATCATTGTTCTTAGGAAAAACAAGCAAGGAAATGAAACTGGAATGCCTTTTTTAATGTATTTGTCAGTTATATTCTCATTAACAATCTGTGTTTACTCTACCACTACCTGCACCTCAAACTCATAGCAAACATTGAAATTAATCATGAAATTAAAGGAAAATGTTAAAATTCACAGTGGCATGTGAATGACAGGTTGTTTTGTGTTGTGGCTATATCACAAGGACTAACAGGGAAAAATGGAGCAGAAAAGTATGATAAATCCCATGAGGAAATATTTGGCTTTCCTGTTCACTTGTTAGAACTTATTTAATTTGCTATATACAAATGAGATTTAAATTATATTACCTATAGCCTAAAGCAATAAGCATTTATTTTAGTTTGTAAAAGGGTAAACCATATTTTGCTGTCTGATTAGTACTGCATTATCTCATTTTTTGGCAAGTATTGACTAAAGGAAGAATTCTGTCTTCTTCCATTCTTCTGCAACATTTTTCTTCTCTGACAGGAACACAGATAAAAGAATATTAAACTTTTAATCTTTTATTTAAAATCCACTGCATGGTCAAAATGCAGTCTGTGGGGCAGAGCATACATTTCAGTTTTCTAGTTGAATTTGGAAAACTACCCGTTGATTTGTGCAGCAATTTAGTTTCTACAAGATACCTACAATTACACAAACAAAGCCGTTTTTGCAACTCTTGGTGTTCTGGATTCACAGTATATTCACAGAAATTACTTGGGCAGGTTTTACTTCTATATGGAGTACAGAGCAATAAAATTGTTATGATCAGAAGTCACTAATTCTGGAGCAAATTGCACTTTTCTTCCTGTGAAAGAGAGCATTGCACAGATTGTTGGAGGTCCTTTATTTCTACAGAGACCATGAACAGCAGTTGGTGCTTTCTATGAGTAGTGAGCTCTATCACTCTGAACATTTTTTTTTTCCTAATCATTGAGGGAATGGAAATCCAAAGCTTTTAAGTATTCTAGTTTTTGTAAAGTTTTGTAATTGTAATTACCTCTAGTCACCTGTCCTCCCCAAACCATAGGGAGAGTTTTACCCTATTGGTCTTTAAATACAGATAGATTCTCCAGCCACATTTACTGGGAAAAGAGTTTTCAAAGTTTTCCGCATTAAATAATTAACAGTTTTCAACTATATCTGACTGTGACACTTGAAATAAATTTTGTTGGATTCTATGCTCCAAGAGCTGTTTTTGCTAGTATGTTTTCTGGGTATATTGTATTTTAGGTGTAATGAGATCTGTTGGATAAGCAAAAACCTCACAGGTTGGAAAGGCATACAGCCAGAGAATACTGAGTAAGGCATAAATTAAGGGGTCAAATATTACTGGTGTTAGTCTATGTATCAGTCTGTAACAGGAGAAAGCAGTTCTTTATTTCATTTGAAATTTGACTTAAAGCAGATTTGAAAAGACTAAAAAGAGCAATTTTGTATTTTAAAATGTTATTGGAAATAGTTAGCCTATTATTCGAACAAGTGCTTACTACTAAAACATCCAAACTGTAAAATAAAATTAACCAAACCAAACCAACCAACTAAAACCACAAACAAACAAACAAATAAATACTTTACAAAGGAGGGGTGAGGGGGTGAGGGAGATGGAAATAAGTAACAAAACACCAGAGTCCTGGGCCTTGCATTAGGGAATCTCAATATTCACACACTTTACTGAGGGCTCAAAGATCCCCAGTATTATAAAGGCTGGAGTGCCATAGATAGTGTGTTCAGCGTAGTCAGTTTCTGTTTTCATAGCTTTCCCTTCTGCTGTTTTAGAGAACACCATGCCCAGAGTGTTTATAAACAACTACACTAATTACTAATTTGAAGTTAAGGAACAGATCTCCCCAGTACATTTAATCTTTGGCCAAAGCTTGGAACATCTCAAAAATGATCTTACAGACGCATGCCCTACCCTAGAGATTATGTAATATGCATCTGTGCAAACCTTTAACAAGGTTTCAGAGCCAGGAGACTATAGAGACTGAATCAAATTTCTGTGTATTCTCCCTGGGGTCAGTGACAAATCAGCAGCTGTTTGTTTCTGTCGATATAGTCCATCTGCCGCTGATCCAAAAAAAAAGACAAGTTTGAATTTTTGTGACTCAGCTCAGGCGAAACAGTGGGGTGAGTGGGTGACAGGGTTACAGATTTTAGACCAGGTGTGTTGTTGTCAGATAAGCAGAAAGGAAAATGCTGATGCTTAATAGAAAATGCTGTGTACTTGCATTAAGAGAGGGATCACACAGTAGAACAAGGAACAAAAGACTTACAAGGTAAGTAATTCTGTTTAAAATTGTTGTATACTACAACAACATTGTCTTGAGATTAGAAAGTCTGTAAAATAGGCTAGATTTGTGCTTTCTTATGAAAGCTTTCTTTTAGATACTGCAGTGTCTTGTTTTTATACAATTTTCTGCAACGTGGTTGTATTTCTAAAAGGTGTCCAGGTAAAGACTAATGCAGTAAAAATTTTCGCTGGTGATGGTAATGAGATTCATTGATATCTCCTCTTTCTTCTGTGGGAAGTGAAACAGTGGGAGCTTTCAAAAACCCAGTTATAGCCTTCCAATTCTCAAGGGCCACCTCCAGCTTTAATAATTTATATCAATGTAAAGAGTAGCCTGTTTGAGTCAAAGTACTTCACTTTCCATTCTTTTCCCTGTCCTTTGAGCAGCTGCCTGCTGGGAGCTGTCAGGAGGGGCGCTTGTTCCCTGAGACTCTTCTGTAACAGTGACCTTTCTGCATGGAGAGTCCAAAGTGATTCTAGTAATACTAAAATACTCCAGCAAAGGAAATAATATTACAGATAGTCCTCTGCTGATATTTGTCATAGCTCACATGGCTGGCACACATTAGAAAGATGATGCACACAATGCATTTCTTAAATATGCATTTTACATTACAAATATCTTAATGCAAAAGTTTGCTTTTTAGAAACAGCTTCCTCTATAAAGCCACTCTAAAGCTTCTTGAACTAGATGGTTGAAGTTCAATGAGCTTCAGATCAGGTTATGAATTTTAGCTTGCTTTCCACTGTTGACTAACATTTGGTCTACCTGCAGGTCCACAAGCCATAGATTTGTAAACATTTGTGTGTCAACCAGAGGCATTTCTGACTTGACTACATCACTCTCTTTGTCATTTAGAATCTAGCAAAGTTTAAATATTTATAAAGAAAGATCCTTTTTTAAGTAATTGAGTATCTGAAAAATTTGGAAGGCAATTGCATAGATCATCTCCACATTGAACAGATTGGCTTGCTAAAACATTTTCTATGTCTGCCATAAATTATGTCTTTGATCATATTTCCACAGTTTAAAAATGACATAATTTTGTCAGGTAAAAAACTAAAACTAAATAGAGACTCCAAGACTGAGCAGTTCTAAATACAAATGCTGCTGACATATAACTCAGTTTTAACTGACTCATGTCCTAGATCTATTCACAATTTATAAAGAAAAAGATAGTTTGCCTGGAACTAAACAGTAAGGACATTAGAAGTTCAAATGTATATCTTAAATTAACCACCAGTGTATTTTTTGAACTGTTATAGCTGTGAGTTCACAATAGGATTTGTCCCATAATATCCAGGAAATTGCATTCATAACTTGTTTTAGCTTCAAAATGATCTCACAAATATGTGATTTCACACAGGCTGTGTTTTGCCAGCCTTGTCTCAAGGTGACAAAGGCACAGATAACAGAAGCTGCACTGCCATCTGAAAGAAATGTTTTTATCTCACCATGTAGAGGTGGAAGAACTCAATATTACTTAGATGTTATGTGAACACTTAAGAGAAATGAAAAAAATCTTTGTTAATTACTTAGCCTTATGTGGCACGTACAGGTGTGGTGCAATCCGTATTTCCAATTTTTTTCTTTATTGATATCAGTGCTCATCCAAGTTCCAGTGCCTGCATGAGTATCCCGTGCATATTACTGACAATACATTTCCTTTTCCCTATCCCTTTGAGAAACCTCATGACCCATATGGTGGATAAGAAAGCAATTTATGGCACAATTAATAATCCAAGGTTGTTTTAATGTCTAACCTTCCACATTCTTTAAAACATAGTTATATCTCAAAGGCATTTCAACACCCACCTTTTTATTAAGATTCACACCAAAAGCTAAAACAGCAGCTAAGCCAACTCAGTAACAGACATATTTTCACCTTTCCTTTGAAACAGCAGCACCTCAGAAAGTCTGACTAGAGGGCAAGCTTGAATCTGGGAAGATATTTACTCAGCCATATCTAACTAGCCTTCCAACCTGGAAGGGCATCCTAAAATTCAGTCCCTGATGCTTAAAAGATTGGCCCTGGGTTATATTTGAGGATGATCAGCAATGTGCTGCTTGAGTCAGCTCTGTGCTGTTGCAGCAATGAAGATTAACTACAGGCTAAATTCTATTACCAAATTTTTTGCAGTCATTCAAATAAAGTGACCATGTCCCTCACATAGATGCTTGTGAGAATTCATCTGGAGGAAGGTGCCCAGTTTGGGACCTCCCATATATGAAAGATGTGGACATGGTAGGTCAAGTCCAGAGGATGGCCACCAAAATGATAAAGGGGATGAAAAACATGAGGCGTATGGAAAGGCTGATAGAAGGAAAGGTGGACCCAGGCTCCTCTGAAAGGTGCAAAACAAAAGGCATGAGTTATGATAATTGATACTTCAGTTAAATACTGTGAAAACCATTTTTTGATCCTTTCGCAGTAACAAGGGTCAAGCCCATTGAGACACTGCCCAGGGAAGCTGGGAGATGAATCTTCTCCAGTGATATTTAAAACTTGACACCATATTACCCTCAGTCACATGATCTAAATTCAAAGTAAGATCTAAATCTAACAGTGGCCCTGCTTTGAGCAGGGAATCAAACCAGGTGACCTCCATGGGTCTTTTTAAATCTAAGCTATTTTATGATTCTGGTAAAAACCTGCATGCTTCCAACTTTATAATCTTTCCCTACCAGCACACTCAAATCTTTCTTCTCTGTTGAGTTACAAAAGAGCTCTTTGTTTCCTACTACAATAACTCATAGCAATTAAAAGTTTTGAATTTTGTCTCTCAAAAAAAAATCCCCAAATTACTTTCCTTACTACCTATGCATTTACTAAAATATATACAAATTTGAAATTCTCGGTCATCACATCTATGAAAATGTCTACAAGCTATATTAAATTTGTTTCCAGGTACTCTCTTTGATTCCAGACAAACCTGCTATCTTGGCTGCCTTTTTGACCTAATTATGTGCTCTAAAATCCAGAGTGCTTCTTTTTCTAAAGCACACTTGATGTGATATGGATTTATTATCCACTCCACATACAGAACAGCAGGAAATCAATGGGCACACAACTTATTCATCTTCCAAGAGCTGATAATAAAAAAATAAATGTCAAAGTACTGACCGTACATTCATATTTACTCTCCAAAATGTGATGTGTACAGTGTGGAAGATGATTAGAAGGGGAATGAAAGTTGTTTGTGAATTTTGAAGGCAAATCATCTGCTAGTTTAAATTATTCAAACATTCTCAAAGTCAATAGAGCTATGAAACTTTACAGCAGCTACAAACCTGTCCCTTACAAGTCTTAATCGTCCACATTTCAGTTAGATTTTGAATCAAAAGACTTTAATAATCTCCTTTAGAGCTCAGTCGAAGCTCATCAAGGTCAATGAAAACGTTCCCACCAAAGGCAAGGGACTTTTGATTACTATTACAGTTTAAGTTGTTTGCATTGCAATATCCACCTTAGTCCTCTCAAAATGACTTTATTTGTCTGGGGGGAAAAACTGAGAAACTCTAGGATATGCAGAGAGATTATTTGAATATATATTAATGAAGTAAACTAATGTTAAGGTTGCTTCAAATGAATGCCTTTGCAATCCAAAGAAGGAAATGTCATTAGTCAAGTTTGATATCTTTTGGACACCATTTTTATGAAAGAACCTCATTTTGCACTTTTGGTTACATTATGCCAATGTCTCATCATTTCTCTATCCCCTCACTCAATTTTTAAGGTTTACACACACCCTACAATCTCTATTTGTTCAATGAAGTTCTGATGGACATATCAGAAAATACTAAATTGGTGGCTGAGAGGCAGTTCAAGTGTCTCACTCAAAGCAGTGTCTCAAAGAGGGAGCAAATGCTTTGTTACATGAACCAGAATAGTTTGTATATGGATAATGGAAGAAACACACCATGAAAAATCTGTATCTCCTTTGTCTTGCTACAGTGGATAGATCTAAAAACCTATCTCATTCTTATATTTGTTTCCTTAGAGAGTGAAACTTGAACAGCTTCCCACATAGCCATAAGGGAAGAAAGAATTGGATTGGAGACAAGGGAGTATTTTGGGGTTTGGGTATTTTTTTCAGGACCAATTACCCTTATGATCATATTTTCAGATGTTAAGTAATAGAACTGCCACATTTGAATATGATGCCACATAGAAGCTGCTCAAGCAAACCCTTATTTGTTACTAGAACATAAACATTTGACACTAATTTCAGATTAAGTAGCTGAGTCATGAAAGAATTGGAATTAATGCTCAATTGGTGTTGTGCTGATATGTAACTGTTAAGAGAATAATAGGCACTTAAAAAGGGATAAAGGGAAACCCAACCCTTATTTTAAAAAATATTTTTGCTACTCAGTTCTGCATCATTATTCATACTATTAGCAAATTTTCCTTAAATTAACGCATTTTTTAAACTTCAAAAGACAGCTTTTGAATACTCTTCTGTTAGAATGAATCTCATATGGAAGCAGTAATTTTGTCTTACAATGGCTTTAGATATTGGAATGATTTCAAAGTGGTTTTTTTCTAAAAAAAGACCTTTTTAAGCATGATTCAAAAAGCACATTTGAGGTTTTAAGTTTCAATGAGACTGTTCTCAAGGACTAATGTCTGCAGTATTGGGGTGACAGTTTATTAGTCCTTGATGTAGGGCTGTGAAAGAAGTCTTTTGGCTGCTATACTTCTACCTGCTAGTAAAATTCCACAGCAATAGAAAACAGATCCATTTTTTTATCATTATTAATATTTTTAGGCATTTGTGTTGCCCATGTTTCTGTGGTATTGCACCACGGTCTTGAATTATGAAACAGTGTGCAATGAACACCTATTTTCATAAATATTTTTGGACTCCTTGCTTTATTATTGATAAGTATTTAAATTATCAAATTAATTAAAATAAATTAATTAAATTAATCTTTAAAGTACTCATTCATGATATCTGAGAAAAAAGAAGGAAGTAACAGCTTTAGCTTTTTTAAAAATTTTTCTTTGTTTAAAATTTGAGGTAGCACATGGGTTCTTCAGATACAGTTTCAACTAGATGTTATTTATGGACAATATTGTAGGGACATTTGATCCATTGTGAGTATTCAGTACCACCAGTGGAAGAAGTGGTTTATTTCAACTGACTTGATCTTTTTTTAGGAGAGTTCGATATCCTGAATCTGTAGGAATTGAGCTGTGGTTATAATGGCTTTCTTTTTCAGCAGATTGGGACAGATTGAGATAGATCCCCTTTAAAGGGCTTTAAATTCAGTTTTTTCTTCTAGAAGGACAACAAAGATGGGAAGATGGTGCTGAGTGACTGGTGTGTCAGTGGACAATATTTTAGGTTTAAAAATTAACAAATAAGAAAACTCTGTGATTTCCAGTTGTGGCAAAGCCTGCCTCATGCAGGAGCACAGCAACAAAGAGAGTTACAGGTCTGATTTGTACACATTGATCCAGAGAAAGATTTGAATCTGACTATTAAAACTAATGCCAGCTGTCTGCAGCACCCCTGGGACATATATGCCAGATGGAGTTTGCCAAAACAGTATAACCATGTCCCTTCCCCGCCAATATGTTCCTTTATACCAGTGGGACTTGGGGAAAGCACTTGAGCTAACTATGACACAGGGGAACCCCTTGGCTAGGGCTTTCCATTTGCTGTCCAGAAGATGCAATGGGAAGAGAGAGAGAAAGAAAAAAAAATCCAGTGACTCCATCTTATCAGTTATTGTAGCTTTTCAGTATGTTTCCTCTGTGGTGTTTGTTTTGCCATTACGGACTCAGTACCACAGCCTTTTATTTGATTGCTACTTAAATCCTTTATGAGTGATTTTTCTCAGGACGGTTTTCTGAATTCCAAAATGGTTGCACTTGAATTGAACTTGATTTCCAATTCATCAGGCAGTGGGTTATATAAATCCACTGCTAAATATGACCATTCTCTACTCATTTCCACTTGCATGAAGTGCATTATTCCCTTTTAAAGGTAGTGGAGCTCTTGTGCAGGCTTAAGAGCCAGGGACATTCAAGTCTCTTTAATCTCTTAACCAGCAATGGGTAGGACCACACTGGTGGTTATTTCATCCAATTTAATAGAGTCAGCTGTTAACACAGCCAGACCTAAATCAGTGGTTAAAATGCTTCAGACATGCTCTTTTCTACTCTGCCCTTCTGGGGCCTTGGCTTCCCCTATTTGTAGAAGGGTTTTTCTAAGTTTGCAGCTATTTAGAAAGCACAGATGTTGTTTCTTCTCTTCCCTGTCACTGGTGCATGGAAAGTGGAAATCTAACAGTGAGTTATTATGCTGAAAAATTCTGCTGTCTGTTTCTCAGGTGCACATCAAAAAAAAAGACTAATTTTATATGGATTTTCCCCTTTGTTATCAGAGGCAAATACGACTGATATTCAGGTATATAACTGTTTTTTTAATTTTCTTTTCTCTTCTTTCCTTTATTGTGTACAGGGAGAAAGCAGGATAGTTGCAATACTTTACAGCTATCAGAAAAGATATGTTATGGTGCCCTGATTTACTTTTGAATAGGGAAGTTATGTGGCTTGGAAATTAACTGTACCAAAGGTGACATGATGCTCTGTACTACAATACAGAGCATCATGTCACCTGTGGTACAGTTAACATCACTGGCCATTTTCACATCACTTAGGATATCTGTTGCGTACAGTCAAAACTGTGGTTTTAAGTTTCCCTTAAGTTTACTGCGTTGCTATGTTTTCTCACCTACTTTTTAAATATATATACTTACACATCTTCTGTGTTCTCCATGTCTTTTCCAATTTTCTGGAGCCCTCCAGAAATTATCCCAAAATATCAGAAGCTGTTTATAACACACCTGTGCGCTGAAAGCTGTAATGGGCTTCCAGCAGGTATGTTTTTGCAGGAGGTTAGAACAGCAAACAGCAATAAATTTCCAGTAAGTCTGTCGAACACAAGAACTGTTGCCTGGTGAAGCTGCCTTTGCCTCATGTTACTGTGAAAAGGGTTAGAAACCATGAAGAACAGAGGTCTCTGTGAGGAGAACGTGTCCCCACTCATCCATAGCTGGGAGCTACTGACTCGAAGCAGTACACAGGCGGAGCTTCAAAACTTCCTGGGACCCCACAGTCACTCACTGACCTCCAAGTAGTAAGGGATGGTCATAGGTAGTGTATTTGTGTGTTTATCTGCTCCTGTGCATATTCCTATTGGTATGAAAGGCTCTGCTAAAGTTCTACTCTCTCAAAATAAGCCCAGCTGCTGTTTCAAGGCAAGAGGCTGCATAACACACTCACTCCCTGCTGCAGGCTCCTTTTAGCTGATTAGTCATTGCTGCAAGCACTATTCAGTTGCACAGCTAGTGTCTCTCACCCCAGCACAATGAACTTTCCCTCCTCCTTGTAAAGCAAAATGAGTAATCCCAGTGTCAAATACTACAGTCTATTGTGGTGAGCAAATTTTGCTCACTGTTGTGTTTTTTTTATCTTTCCTGCCCTCCTAGTCCCTGAATGGGAAGCTACTGGTGAGCGATCTGGACTGTCTGGCTCTCTGCAGGCTATTTCCTTTTGCTTCACTTTTCATTTTGAAAAATATGCAAACTTCCATCTGTTTCTTGAATACAATCCTTCTGAGATCTATGTATGCATGAGCTTTTTGTGCTGAAGAGGCAGGTTTCTTAGGAGAGTATCATTTTACGTGAATGCATTTTGACGTTGGTTTTCTGCTTCCACATACTCATCCTACCTGCATATTGTGTTTTAGGTGCCACTCAGAGTAATCATTAAACTACTATAGTGCTTGCAATGCAATTGGGCACCAATGTTAAGTACAAGCAATGGCAAAGCTGATCAACAGTAAAATCTCAGGTTTCTGTTTTTAGCCAGGGTGTATGTGCTTCTGCTCTACAGCAGATGTTTCTGCCTTTGAGGCAATTTCAATGCTGAGCTATTTTAAAGACAGATTATTCTACATGAACAAGTAAATTCATAATTAATTCTGCTTTCAACTTTTCAAGATTTTTTTTTTTGCCTCTAAGAGAAAAAAATGGAACTGTCTAAAACGAAAGCTCCAAGAGTTTATATAATTCTTGTTCCATCAGATGGTGTTCCAGGGACAAAGGATAATTCGTTCTGACCAGGGATGACTTTTATTCATACCTAACACTGAGAGGTAGGATGTGAGTCAGATAACTAGAGGCTGACGTTATATAACTGAAGAGATGTGTGCAAACCAGACCCCATTAGAGTACATTGCCTGAACATTCTTATCTCTCTCTAAGAGAGGTGATGTTGAAAGGATTTTTTTTTGCCTTCTGTCTTCCCATACAAACTGTATTTATTAATTACACCTGGGAAAAAAATCATTTAATTTGGAGACCCCAATTATTCAACTTCACCTGAGAAATGACTGCCAACTTTGCTGCAGTTTAATATTTCCCTCTTTAGGGTAAGAGAGGTCATTTTGCTGAGCAAAAATAAACAATTTTAGCATTGTTTATTTATATTGCTTATTTCTAATGTTTATTTATTTACAATGTTTATTATTTATAATGTTTATTTATGCTTTTATTTATTTATACACTATTGCGTGCACTGGTATGTTTTCTGGAGGAATATTTTTATGTCTTCTTGTGATGTAAAAGCAAGATCCTGTGGTGATTTGTGATGGCAGTTCCTTGTTCTGGCCTTCTGGAAGGAATTTGGGGGAAATTGGAATTACAAAAGGTGTTTTAGGTGGTGTACTGTTGCTGCAAAATGAGAGAGGCATTGTTCCAAATAAAACTTTCTAGTTTTTGGCAGTCCTATTTAGTCATCCAGATAGCAAAGACTTAAATACCAGTAGATTTGGATAAAATGTTCCAGACAGAAAAAAAGGATGGAAAAAGCCACAAAGGAAAGTGCAGACTGAGCTGCTCTTTCAGCAAAAACTGCTGAGATTCATCAGTGCCAGGTGAGCTGAGATGTCTCTATGGCTCTGTTCAAGGCTGTGTACCAGGAGTGGTACAGCTGCCCCAGAATGGCACAGAGAGATGTGTGGCCAGTTGCCCTCTGCATCCTGCCTTAGTGACTCAACCACATCTCTCTCCCAGAGGATGTGACCCATAGGTCTTAGCTCATGTATCTGAGTGAAGCAGCAGAACACTACACAAATATTCCTTTGATATGAGGTGCTCTGTTCGCATCCTGCCACTTTGACTTTACCTTTTTCTTTCCCTCTTCAATGGCTGTGGTTTCTGTGATTTTTTTTTTTTTTTTTTTTTTTTGTGGGTGTGTGTGGGGGTGTG
>VZTZ01000568.1:185152-197861 GCA_013400955.1 Drymodes brunneopygia
GTGTGTGTCTTTTCAAATGATGTGATTATATTTGTTTTCCTTTCACGGGTTATTGGTGTTCAGACTGTAGCATTTTTGAAAAATTATTATAATGTAAAAGTTATCCAAAACCACTTAATTTGAAGAATATGATCCTGTAGATACAACTCTGAATGGGGCAAAGTAAGTTTTGTGTCTTGGAATAGCTTATTTCTTCATCACATTGATGGAAGCCTCTGGTGCTGTACAGTGTTAGCAATCAACCCCTAGGGAAGAAAGGAAAAATCATTAATTCTGAGAGCAGAAGCAGTCCCTCTGAATGGCCTTATGCACTTTAATTTCTTTTTCTCATTCCAGTGGGTATATTTGTAGTGCATATTCTTGAGAATTTGTGTTTTGAAGTTTGTATGCAGCTTCAGACAACACAGCAACATCTTCCAAGCATCTTTCTCTTGCTAAAAGTTTTTTTCGTTAATATAATATTTTAACTTTTTATAATCTTCCAATTTTTATGTCTTCTATAAGGGAGGCAAAGTGTGGGATTTTTGGACTTTTTCATTCAAGTCCTCTCTTATGTAGGTACAGGTTCTTTTTTCAAATAGATATATCATTATCTTCCATGAATACTAAGGCAATGTTAGTCCTAACAGTCAAAAAAAAATTATAGCAATTTAAGACACAGCATTGGAATTTTGGTGCCACTGTTTCCCTCCTGAGTGCTATTCACCTTGTAGAATAGAAATTAGCAAGTGAGGGGAAGATGGGAAGTGGTGGAATAAAGAAGCAGAATTGGTCTTGGAAAAAAAACCTGTGTGTCACTTGGCTAAAACAGGAAGTGAATATCAACCACATTTTACTAAATATACATGGAAGAGAAAAACTTGCAATTGCTGTGTTCACATAACCCCAAGTCAATTAATGATTCAGTGTCAAAGACTGTTTTTCATTTTCAAAACTGATATTTCAGACACTGGCTAATTCCTGTGGGCACCCATTCGTGCAAATGAAACTTGTAGATCAAAATGAATGGATTTTAGTCCTTAGAAAAAGGAAAATAAAGATGATAAAATGTGTGGAAATAGAAGGTTCCTTCACTTTCCCTCCCCCTGTGAGAAGCAGTTCTTGCTTTCAGTTGCCTTTATTAATTTTGTGTTGAAGTAAGCATACTGTCAATTTTTTTGTCCAGTTTGCTCAAAACAGCATTTGGCCAAGTTGACAGCAATTACAAAAGCCTTTATTTGAGCCCAAATTATCTTTTCATAACTGCTCAAGTGTCTCAGAGAATTTGAAACAAAACTGAATGGGTTGCATTTTACAACTATAAATGAACCTTCTTTCTAGGTATATAAACTGTCAAAAATGGGAAAACAGTATAAAAAAATCTCTTGCCTATTAATATTTCTTAACATTGCCACATCCCATCAGTTTTTGACAATCATTCATGTTATGTTAGTTTTAATACTGTTGAACATGGTACATATTTCCCTTGGCTTTAACTGACATTTACTATTTATGTGAAGTGAGTTTTCTTAATATAAATGAAGGTTACTTTTTACTTATATACTTCATAGCTTTTTTTCCCAGACACATGCTATATTGTAACATTGATTAATTTTATTTCTTGACTTGTTCACTAATTACTTTTGGACAACTTGAATAAATTAGTATGTCTCTGAGTTGTGGTAGAATCTAAATTAGCTTGTACAAAAGACAGACCAAGTCTCAGTTCCAGAAAGCCCTTAGTTTTCAAGCCTCAAGTCCTACTTGCCTCCTATTCGCTTCCAGTTCTTCTGCTTTACACCAGATATCAATTCCAGTTTAGCAAAACATATAACGATGTGCTTAATCTTTGCTCTTCAAAAATCACCACGTAAAAATAAGTAAAAACAAGCCAACAACACTTGCACTTGTTTTGATCTGCCTTCTGGGGTAATATTTTCAAAATTTAGTGCACCTATTGAGGTCAGAAGTATTTCTAAAAATCATAACTAAACATTTAAGTAAAAATAACTCCAAGAAGCTGGTTCTTTAAGAAAAACACATTAGGACACTCACAAAAAGTTATGAGCACTCAGCACTGAGTTATCTCGAACAAACAACTTAATGCTCAATTATGGATTACATCTAATAGCAAAATGAGTAAGCAAATGTTTTAACAGACTACTTCTGCCAGGCTAGCTTTTTTCCTAGGCTTCTCTTAGACTGAATATGAATCAGCTCTGCTCCAGAAACTACATAACCATGTCTGTGTGTTCCTAATTTGCTCTGCTGTGTCTCACTTGCTGTCTGCCTGGTTTGGAAGGTTGGTGGATCAGGCTTCTGTTAGAATGCCTTAAGAGAAGACTTTTGTGTCTTGTGTACTTAAACTGGAACTTTTTGTATTTCACATCTCTTTCTTATTCTTTTAAAGATGTGTTTCTCGTTATAATCTGTATAATGCTGTGGTGGGTATCTTTGCAGCAGTGACTGCTTTGAATTGGCTTCGTTTTTATTAGACAATGGGTAACAATTCACTTTTCTGAAGGAGTCTCACTAACAGTTAATATTTTATAAATGCTTGGCCATTATGTATTGCAGAATGCTATTTTAAAAACAGCTCTTTTTCTCTCTGTCTTATGGGAGAAAAGGGAGAATAAAAGGTAATTGTGTGATGCTTCACAAATCTGTATTTAAAGTGATTAAAAATTGGGATGATGCTCTCATTGTGAATCTTCTTAGTGATGACAATTGATAATAAAAATACACAAAGAAATGGAATTAACTATTCCACATTCTTTTGCATATCCTTTTTTTTAATTGTCTAAATAATAGCTTAGTTTTTCATTATTTTTTATTTATTTCTTTTTCATGTTCCAGTTAATTACCTTTATATTGATCAAAGCTGCTTGTGAGTCTTGAGTTACAAGCACTAAACTAGAGGGTTTACTTCTCATAGTTCCAATTCTTCTGTGATTATGGTCTATTAATGTTACCACATACTTAAAAGTGCTTGTGAGGCTGAGGCTTACTTTTGAACAGAACAGAAACTGTGGTAAATATTGGAAAGTTTGAGCAAAATTAACAAATAAGTTATTCTACCAATATAAACTATAATCCTATTGCCACTGTGTGTTACTCACAGTCTTCAAGACTCTGCACATGAGCTAAGTATTTAAAAGTCAGATGTTAGGAAAGGGCTTCTGCCAGCTCCCTCCATCTTAGCACTGCCTGAGGGTGGGATTTGTTTGACCTAACTCCAGCTGTCAGAAAATTAGGTATTTAAAAGATATCAGTCACCTATTCTGACAAAAAGGAGACAGATTCACACGCACAGAGATTTATCAGCGGGCTCCATAGCTGGTGGCATACATGGGCAGGCAAAGTAGCTTTTGGGCAAAGATAAAAACAGAAGAGAGAGAAAAGGGAAAATGAGACGTTTCCCTGGTGGCCATCAGGGGGGAGAAGTGACAAGATCCACAGCTGAACACCCTCAGGTCCTGTTTCCATCAGCAGCAGGTGTTTTACCAGCACATGTGCACACAAACTTCAGTAGTGCCTGTATGGGTGTCTTCAAGACACGCTCAAACTGTCAGTTTGTATGGGCGTCATGCTGTTGAGTGCTGATGGAAGCACACTTTGGGAGCAAGTGCTGCAACCAGTTAAGCTATCTGCATGCATGCCATTTGGTCCAGTGAGTAAACAAAATGTGGGGAAAGGATGGAAGAATGGTGACTCTCACAATGGTGGTGGTCATTCCCACAAGAACGAGAAAATATTGTCATAAGAAAAATATGAAAACACTTCTGTGGTGACTTCAATGAGAAAAATGAGCTGCATGTAAAAGGCTGTAGAATTGCAAGTAGAGAGCCTTTTGTGAGAGAAAACACAAAGACACTGTGCAACACTATCTTGAGAAGGGATGTATAACCCTTGGGAATTGCATGTCTCCCACTGGCTGTAGAGGGACTCCCATTGAAGTGTGTTGTTTAACATTTTGTTAGTACGAGTTGAATCTTATTCCATACACACACATCTGACAGCATGATACTTTTAATGTGAAGTTATTTATTTGCCTCCAGGAATCCTCATAGGCCATGCCCTTGGTAACACTATATTTTTCTTGGCTATACTTATATCTATCTTTAGCTTAGCAGCTTTTAGTAGAATACTTTTATTTATATCAAAATGACATATTCTCTAAGGAACTGACACTCTTCTAAAATGATCTGAGAAAATGGTCTTGTTCACACTCAGCAGTTGCAGCACTTTGTGCTAGGAAGCCAAAAAAGTCCAGTATGCAATAACTGAAAATTATGCCTAAATATTTCAGCAACTCATGTTGTTATGTCATCAGTTCTATGTAGCTTATCCAGGCTTATTCCCATAGGGTTTAATGAACTGCATAGAGTGGTAGTACTTCAGACCCATTAGCAGCTGGAGATGTAAAACAATTTCAGTAGAAGGAATCCCTTCCATCACAGAAATAGTTACACAGGCACAATACGTCATGTAGAGCAGGGCTAAGAAACCATTGTAGAATGATTTACTGACTACAACACTGGTTTTATATTCTCTTTTCTGCTTTCTACCACCTGCTGTATCCAGTTTTTAAGTTGGATTCTTCTTCTGACAGAGCATCATTCATGCAGATCACTGTCCTGTTAAAGTTATTTTGATATATTTCCTTTGTGTGACTCCCTCTGTGAAGATCAGGCCCTTCACCCAAGTCTACAAGGTTGAAGAACGGCCTGCTGTTCTGGCTATGATCTCAAGTTCAGGACTGAAAGGACTAGTAGAGTCAAACTAGTCCCCAGGCTCTTTAACATATAGTACCTCTAGTACAGTGAACTCACTTACCTGATCCCAGCTCTTGTACTGCTCATCTGGACTTCATTCAAAGTGGCCTCTCTCATCTTTTGATGGCTGGGTCATTAATCTGTAGTTTATGCCACCCATCACAAACCTACAAACACACAGATGCAATTACACCCTGAAGTTCAGCTCTGACACTCACATTGACATAATCAGTGATCCAAATATCAGTTGTGGGATTTCAGTGGCAGCTTCTCTTCCCAAGGAATATAGATGCTATTTCTATCAACAGTGAGAGATGTTTGATGACCAACAGTGTGCTTGGCTGGTTTGTCTGAAACATGTAGGTAGTACCTTCATCAGTCATGTAGTAGCACCTTTTAAAACATTTTTGTTAAATAGTTACCAGTTTTGTAGGTATAAGCATTTAACAGAATAATAATTTCTGACAGCTTAACAAGTTTGAAAGCATCAAGCACTGGCACTCAGATAATGACACTGGCAGGAATGTTTTTACTGCATTAGATGCCAATTAAATTACTGATTTCATAATTATAAATCAGCATGTTACAGTGGATAATTAATGTTGTCACACTCAAGCTGAGATACTTTATATAAGCATAACCCTTTCCTCTGTTGATTTGCTTATTCAGGAAACAGAAAATATTGCATATAATTTTTAAATATTTGAATACAAATCTTTTAGAATTCCTGCTCCTTCCTGCAGCCATAGCAGCATTCTGTGCTGTATAATGGTTCAATTTAATGAGAGTGGACAGTGTTCAGAAGGGATGCAGTGACCTCCAGGAAGAGAATTTCATATAAAATTAAGACTAGTTTGGTGGGCAAAGGAAGAAAAACAAAGCACTTAAAAATAAATGCCAGTGAGAAAACCTGTAAAAAGAAAAGTTGTTTGGAAACTCACAGTAACAAGGACTTGGTGCAGAAGGTTTGTTTTCTAGTGTGGAGTTGCTCTAAATTATAAAAGAGGTGGTGGAGAGGTAATTCAGCTCTATAACAAAACATAATACCCCTAATCTTTTAGGCTCTTTTAACTTAATTGTGGTCAAGGTGATTCGTTTTTAATTGATAAGTCACAATAATAAATTAATAGAGAATCTGACTGAAAAAGACAGGACAAACTATAGATTAAAACACTTAAAACACTATTGTTCATCTTTGCGGAGAAAATACGGTCTGCTTTTTTTTTCTCAAAAATAAGAAAAACTAATGATAGGTGACAATGTATCAGCACAATAACTCTATTTTTAACCATGAATATGTTCTGCTGATTTGTGCTGAGAATTGGGAGGCCAAATCACAAGGCCTTTCCCATCTTCAGGGAGTTTATAATCATAGCTTCCCTCACCAGCAGACCAGGGCAGACTACTGGAACATTTTCCAGCTCTCTCTTCCAATTGGGCCACACTGAAACCAGGAATGGAGAAGTGATGGGACCAGAAGAAGTACAAATACAAGACACCCCTTTCTTGTTTAAAATGGAAGACACTGTTGTTATAAGCCAGACATGAGGTTTCAGCTTCTGCTTTCAGAATTCTTGGTGATTCTGCTACATTGAAAAGAGACCACGGCTGCTTTCACCATGGTCATAAAAAAGAGTAACCCTGACATGGGCTTCCATCTATAGAGATGCACATTCTGATTTGTAATGGGATCAGGCATGCATGGGAGATAAATATAATCAGAAGTTGCTCTATGATTGTCTTCAGCCTCCACAGATTCTAATGCCATCACTCTGCAGCATGCCTATCAGTGTGCTTTCCTTTCCCAGCTCGTTGATTTCTTTAATTTTCTTTCTTTACCAAATCACAAAATTCTGGTCAAAGGGTAGAACTGCTTTCCTGGCTGCTCTGTAGGATCTTGTACCCTGCAGACATTAGGTTTGATTGTGGAGCCAAGAGACTGCCCAGTGTACATGACAGTGGAGAGTGGCACCTGCTGATCCAAACATCCAACATATTTACACTGAAGAGAATCAAAGGAAATGCTGTATGATGTAGATCTAAAAAGACATTATTTTCTCAGTTTATGGCTTTCTGATAAAAGTGTATGAATTTAAAGAGGTAAAAAGTGAAAACCAGTCTATTTTAATCTAATTGTTCAGGATTAAAATAAAGAAAATGTATTGTTGTAAAGTGTCTTTATCTTGTAGTAGAAAGATAAGCGTGCTGCTTTTATGAGTAGACAGGAATGATACAATGACTGATTAATCCCAGTTTTCTACATACATAGACAATCTCTATTTTTGACATCAATACAGTTTTCCAACATTTAGTTGAAAGAATTAATCCTGTGTTGCGTTTTTTGTGCCATTAATGCTTTTGTAGCCCACAACTTTTAATATTGAAAACTAAACCTATTTTTGATTGTTGAGGCAAAAGCAACACTCTCTGTATAAATATGTATATACCCCCGAAGTTAATCAGTTCACTGTTCTGGAATTAGCTGACTTGTTTGCCTTGGTGTGTCGCCAATTAGCAGGAACCCAGGGACACTGTCAGTTGACAGCTGGAAAGAGATCCCAAGTTCTGCAGCATACGGTTTGCTGTGTTGTACAAAACCCTGAGCTCATGGTATTAATGCTTTAATGTTGCTTATTAGAATTTTCATCAGCAATCTGTCTGCTACTTTCTAATGAGCAAAATCTACCTCTAGAACCCTGCAAGGAGCTGATTTCCTCAACGCAATGCTCTTCTGAGGTTTGAAATAGTAGGTTTTTGGTTGGTATTCCTAAAAGGAGCTGGTGAGTAGAAAAACAAAACAAGAAAAATCACAACAGATAATCAGAATGGGGGAAGAAGGGAGGAGAGTGAAGGTAGTTCTTTGTCCAGGAAGTTGTATAATTCAGAATGATTTCCAAATAGAACACCTTTAAAAGGTAATTAGGTGTTTTTTCATGGGACTCTAGCTGTAAAATAAAACTCCACACTATAAGAACTAAATGTTTATTGTTATTTTATGGAGTCCAACAAACAGTTGCATTCAAGTGATTTTTCAATAACTGATTGTGAATGGTTGACTTTTTTCTAGCATAGAATATACA
The DNA here is from genome assembly GCA_013400955.1 of Drymodes brunneopygia. Taxonomy (NCBI): domain Eukaryota; kingdom Metazoa; phylum Chordata; class Aves; order Passeriformes; family Petroicidae; genus Drymodes; species Drymodes brunneopygia. Next base: position 192,987 of record VZTZ01000568.1, read on the forward strand.
TGCACAAATACTGTCTACTGACATAACAGGTACAATATAGAAAAACCGTTTACTTCTTTTAAGATTTAGAATAAATCATAGTTGTTTTCTAAGTCTGTTTATTCTGGAGAAATAAAACACAATCACCTGATAGGATCAGAAAGTTAAGTTCCAAATAGTGAGCAAGACTGAAGTGATTTATTTTACATCTTTAACTTCATTCTTCCCTAGAAAAGACTATACTCTAGAGACTATATCCTATATATCTTTATATACATTTAGAGAGAGAGAATGCAATTCTCCTTACATTCACGTTGATCTGTAAGAGCAATGCTGATGTTGCATACTCCTGAAGTCCCTGCCATAGCTTGGGAATGAGCAGCCAGTCAGATTCTATGGCCCAGGATGTGGCTGGAGTCATAAGAGCTCTGTGAGAATTACACATAAACAAGTCAAGATTAGTATTGATCTATTTTTGCATTATTTACAGTTACCCTTGAGTCCATGTTCATGGTTTTGATGGAGCTTAGCTGCATTAGGATTCAAGCTAAATATCACATTAGAAGCCCCCCAGAGAGAAAAGCTTTCTGAGCACAGTATAATGGAAAACACATATCTGCAGAGTGCTAAAGATGACTACATAACCTCCTGTGCTGGCTGCTACAGAGATCAACTCATGACTGTGCAAAGTAATACATATTTGTTGATAAGGTATGAGTAATACATGTAGCTAAGGGACTAAAATAAAAATTGCCACATTTCCTCCTTTGTCTGGAGAAGTTTCGTCAGTGAATGAAAACATTAGGGAAATGATAATAGAAATGAAGAATTTTTTTTTCCACAGGGAAATTTGAAAACAAAACTGACAGGAGCGAATGACCTTGCCTGATTCACAAGCTTAAATAGGCTCCTGCTGGCAGTGCTCCTATCTGCTGGAGGACAGATAACAATCCTGCTGTTTATGTCAGGGTTTACAATCACTGTCACAGAGTTTGCCCTGTACTGTCAAGGGAGCAGCAGCAGAGAAAAGTGCAGAGTGGAAAACAGTGTCATTTATGAAGAAAGAGGTTTCACTGTGAGTTAGTGCATTTGAAATATACATATCTCTCATTTGAGTTCTGGCAGTCTGAGCAGATCTACAAGCAGAACTGCTGAGTCAGCATTATCCCTGATAAAGCTACGCAAAGACAGTTGTGCAGTGTTAGGAAAAATGTATCTGTCTTGTCCATGTGAGTGGGGGTACGAGCCAGTGATCCACAGAGAAAGTAGGGCTGTGTGTAGCAGCAGTTTAAGGTGTTAACATTGGTGTCAGCCAGTTTTGATGGGGCAACCGAAGATGTGGGGCTGGTACCACATGGTACCACTTTTTTTCCAGATTTGGTCTGTTTTCCTGCATGTCAACTGAAAGGATAGCAGTAAGCAGAACAGCCATAATAATGTTCTCCCTTACCTGGGATAATTTTCTTTCTTGTGGCTTTAGAGGGCAATATCTGTTGCAGTATCTCTAAGAGCAGCTCCAGTTTCTTGGTGAGTTTAATATCTTGAGTAATAGATACAGGAAAATGGCAAGTTCCCTACTGCATAAGAGCAAAGGACTTGCTAGCATAGGATTCATTAATATATTTTAATTCTTCATCAGGAACCACACTGAAAGAGGGAACATTTAGGTAAGTATGCTGAATTGTGAGGTTCTTGAGGTGCTGGATCAGGCTGTCCAGAGAAGTTGTGGATGCCCCATCCCTGGCAGTGTTCAAGGCCAGGTTGAATGGTGCATTTAGCAACCTGGTCAAGTAGGATGTGTCCTTGCCCAGGGCATGAGGCTTGGAACAAGATTATTTTTAAGGTCCCTCCCAACCCAAACCATTCTATGCTCTTTTTTTAATAATGGATTGTTTCTGAAAAAATACGCGAAGCAGAAATTTATAGCTGTCATGGTTTAAGAATAGTATTTTCCAATTTAGTGCTTCTGGTAAAATCACTCTTCTGCTTGCTCCTTCATGCTCCCCCCCCAGCTGGAGGCAAAAAGGGCAAGCATCAAGGGTTGACATGTCCTAGAGAGCTTCCAGTAGGAATTTACAGGAGTCAAAAGCATCACCACTGGTGAAAAAATAACCCCTCCATTGTTGCTTGGCCTGTTCTAATGTTGTTTTTTAAAGATTTCCTGCAAGACTTCACATGGTATCAAAGCCCAAAGGAAATAGTCCTTGTCATAGGGTGAGTCAAGAGTAAGAGCACTCTTTGGCTGCATTCTGATCCCAGGTGCCTAAAACCATGCTGAAGGACAGTGAAAGGGGAAAAATGCTGCAGAACTTGTATGTGACGGTGATTCCCTTGACTTGAGATGATGCGTTCACTTCCAGCAGTTTGGAGGACATGAGGTGGAACAACACCTTTGTGCCTAAAAAATGTGTTCTGCTGAGAAAGCCTGAGAGCTCCTTCAGCCAGCTCAAATGTTTCTACATTGTGTTGCCCAACACATACAGTTCCAAAATTCTCTTCAGCCAGAAAATAAAGCAAATGAGATTTCTCTCAGTACCATAGGCTTAAACCATACACTTTCTGCAGACTTCCTGCAGGATTTCCTTCATGGAAGTCACATCAGGATCTTGCTGGTTGCTTCATCTTGAAGAGATATGACAACAGAATCAGTTAAAAATCCTTAGAACATCACAGAATGATGATGAAAGGCAAATAAAACCATTATCAACACTGCCTGTGTAAGTCAGGAGAGCTGAGACTGCTTTCTGCTGACCCAACTGTTCTGCAAGGCAGTGAAGTCCGTCAGATTTCACAGAATGGCCCTCATCCACCTCCCAGAGCACATGTTCACCACCAGCATGGATTTCTGTATGCATTCCCGGAATGTGATGTGAAACCTCAGCTGAAGTTCAGCCTTCCCTCATCAAGCAGAGCAGTCACATTGCCGAGAAATCAGAAGGGTCTAGCTGGATGTGGTGGGAAAATGCGTCTCACAGATATAGGAGACACATTCTTTAGATAGGAGAACGAATAAAAATTCTTCTTAGAGCTGATACAATAGAGAGTTAATTTGAGTTCAAAATTATGCTATAGTGACACAAGATTTGTGACAGAAATTATTGTAAAATCAATTTTAACACCCCAGCCTATGCAGATATCAGTTTCATTTTCTGTTTAGTTTTCTGATGTCAGTGCATTTTCCTAGACTCCTTTTTGTTTGATCACACCTTGTCAAGTGTTTTTCCCCTTCTTCCTTAGTGCTCACTCCCTTGTGGGTTCATTGTAGTTTTTCATATGACTGAGCTTTGCACCCATCTGTGCCCAGTGCAGGAGCTTCTTGGTATGGTTGTTGGCCAAAGACTGTATTCACACAGTTAAATCTTTGACACTAAACATTTTTGTCATCAGTGGGGAGTGCTAAAGGTCTAGACTGTCTTTTTCTCTGCTTAATGCTTGGAGCTTTGTATAAGATTTCACGTATTCTGACAATGGATGTCACAGATTTCAATGTTATTGGGAGAACTCACAGCTACTAGTCAATAGTTAAGGAGTATTTTTTGTACTGAAACTAATTTACAATTACAGATCTGTACAGAAACAGTATAAATTTCTAGTAAGTGATATTTTTTCTAGGAGTAAGTCAGAGATGAAAAGCACCCAAAAAGTGTACTTGTATCCTTTCAAAGCTGGCTTTCTATACTTTATTTATTGTTTTCTAAATATGCAATAACACTTGCCAAGTATCGCATAAGAAGACATGAGGGATGCTAAAGATGTGTCAAAATCATCTTACACTGAGGTGTTTTTTAAATTAATCTTTAAGCTCTAAGCTTAAATCTCGGTGAGGCAGCTGAGTTCAAGGAGGTGCCTTATTTAGGAAATTGACTCCCTTGTGTTAGATGATTAACTGTCATCATAGATTTTGAGGTTTTACACTTATAATATTCCAAGCTCCATAGAAATTCTTTGAAGAATTCATCTTAGTATATTTTCAGATTGCATTGAAAACCTATAATGTTGTCTTCTGTCTTTGAAAGCCATTAGATTCCTTTCTATGAATTTTTCATAAAGTGGTCCAGAACAAGGAAAAGAAATAGTTATTTGTCAACTAATCTCATGAAATCAGTATTGGCTGTTTAAATGCTTGCTTTGTAGAGCTAACCAAGATCATGCAAAAAACTCCCAGCTGATCCATGAAAAAGAGACAATTTTGTCTTATATAGTATTTACTGCTGCAAAGCTACATTTTTTAATGAGAAAATAGATCCCAGTTTACTCAAAGAAGAAAAATTCAGTAATGAAAAAAATGTCATTGCTTAGTTTCATCATTCAGTTCTGTCCCTTGTGCAAGTGTCATATTAGAAAAACCAAACTTGCAAGGCTGAATGTTTCTAGCAGCTGCTCTTGGAACTGAGGTGTCCCTTGGGACAGTGGGGAAGAAATCCTTGGTGTCCTGCTCACAGCTATAGGATGCACCTGCTAAATCAGATGTGCTCCCCTCCGCCAACAACTGTGTGTCTGTGCCACCACACAGCTCTGTTCCATGCCACCCAGCCTCTTTGGAACCTGATCTCCTTTTTAAAATATGTATAAATCAGTTTTGTGTTTGGTGCAGCCTGAGTGCTGGGCAAAGCAGAACATTGCATATGGGCACAGGGCATACCATTTTACTGATTGGTCTACACCAATTGCATTTCCCTTCACCATGGTAAGCTTGATGTGCTGTATTTCAGGAGCCTACCTATCCCACACAAAAGTGTCCATTTCCTTCCTGAATGCAAAAGCTGAAATAATTAGAATATTGTTTCCCTACTTATCCCCCTTCCGGAGATATGAAAGCATGTTTTGAGAAAATAACAAAAAGGTAGATAAAATGCAAGTGATACCATGTAACTACGACAAAAAAAAAAAAAAAAA